>JAWWEE010000055.1:2619718-2879652 GCA_035221455.1 Xenops minutus | reverse complement strand
CATCCTTTCCCATCCATGGCCATCCTTCCCTCATCCATGGCCATCCTTCCATCCTTTCCCATCCATGGCCATCCTTTCCCATCCATGGCCATCCTTCCATCCTTTCCTATCCATGGTATTCATTCCTCCATCCTTGGCTCTGCCACCTCACTCATTCCCACAGTCTCAGGACACTCATGATTTTCCCTTGTCCTTTTCCTTCCCCTCAGCCCAGGTAAGCTGTGGATATCCTTGGGCACTCCATGTGTTGCTGGAAACTCGGGGCTTGCCCACTTTTCAGGCACTTCTGGCTCCAAATATTACCCTGGGGTTTTCTTCTTGCTTAGTTACTCTTCTTACTCCCCAGTTTATTCCTGTTGCAGAGCAAAGTGCTGCATTCTGAGCTGTTCCCTGCCTTGTTTGCTGGGTGGGTGTCACTGGGCAGGGTGTTAGAACCACACTGGGAGCTGCTCTGTGTCCCCAAATGAGTCCCCAGGGCCATGGCTGCACCCCTGGAGCTCTAGAACACCATGGGCTCAAAATATACTGGATTCAAAAATGAGTGGCCACCCCTGTCTTTTCATTAATGCAGGAAATTCAGGGCAATATTTCAGGCCAGCAAAACCTGAATGTTGTTTGGATTTTTTTGAGTGAAAAATATCTGGCATTTAGTCATCTGGATATTGGTTCAGGAACACAAGGAAATTTTGGCACAACTTTACCCCAGCTCATCTCCAGCTGGCCCAGCAACTCCCGGAGCTGCCTGAGCGATTTCCAAACCAGCATGTCCTTTAATTTCTTCCCCATTTGTTATGCCTGTTGGATTTTGCCATGAATAAATCAAGACCTCAGCTTTTCCTGTGCTGAAGTTGAACACGCTGGTGGATTCCTTGATGGCAAAAGGATTAAAAAAGAATAATTTTAAAAAAATCATATTTTTGTGCACATTGCCTTCCGTGGCTGGGTTTGCTGGAGCTTTGTGCTCCCAGTCAATGGTGCCCTTGGAGCTTGTTTGTTTAATTGATTGCAATGCTGTGTCAACCTTCCCACGCAGGAGCCTCAAATATTTGCAAACTGAGATGCACAGAATGTTGGGCACGCCTGGCCCCTCATTGCAATCCAGCTGCAGCTGCTGCAGTTTGCTCAGCAGAGGCTGGAGGACAGGAATCCAAACACACTAAATTAATTAGGGTTATGTCCATAAACTTTATTTGGTTCTCTCAGGTTTGTGTAGAAATGTTCCCTGCTTGTGCTCAAACATGTTGATTAAACAGTGCTGTGGGGTTTGATTTCTCATTTGTGGCATTAAAAACGAGCAGATTATTGCGGGGCCACACCAGGCAAATATTTGCTCTCTGTCAGAAGTTGCTGCTCCCTCCTCTCCAACCCTCCCCTCCAGGAGTCCCATCCCATGGGCAGCCACCCCTTCACATCCAGATCCTAAGGGTGACATGACTTCAGGAAGAATAAAGGGCTGTGTTGTTTAAACAAATTGAGTTTTCTGCCTCTCAGAGCAATAATGTTCCTCCCTGACATGACAGAAGTGCCAAGTTATTAATTGCCATGACTTTGATTGCCATGTTCCCCCATCATTTATGCAAAAAGAGGGATAATTTGTAACCACCCCTAGTAAAGTCTGCTTCCACTGCCAATTTGTTTTCCATTGTATCATCTCAGGGATGTCCATGTAGATGTTTATCCAGCAGGTTCAGTCCAATTAAACACTCCATCAGCTGAGAAAATCAGCACTGGAATAATCCTGCTGTCTTTAGCGGGACTAATGCGAGGCTTAAAGTTAATTCAGAAACCTTGTCACTGCTTTTAAGGATCTTCTCACCACTTGCCTTTTAATTCAGTGTCTTGGGAACAGCAGAGTTGCTGAGCAGAAATGGGCAGAGCTTGTGGAAAGGGCTTTAAACTTGGGTTTACAGGGGGAAGGACAAGGCCAGGCTCACTGGAGATAATCCTGGGGCAGCAGCCCAGGGTTTGAGGGACAGACACTGCCTTTGGCTGTGCCCAGCAAGGCAGGGATGGAGATGGAGGGAGATGGATCAGGGATGGAGATCTGTGTAAAGCAAAGGTGCAAAAATCATTTATCTGTTGGAAAACATGGAAAGGCCTGGGGAAGGTCAGGGAGGAATTTCTTCTCCCCAAAAGGTGCCAGGATCCAGAGCCCAGCTGAGGGGCATCCTCACCAGTGCTGATACCCCTTATCCTGACACCAAGCTATGATTATGTATCTAGGAATTTATCTGTTATAAATCTGCATTATTAAATAAAATATCACTCATTCACATGGACTAGATACCCTGTTATTTCATCCTTTACAAAGGGAAATAACCTGCTGGACGAATCCACCAGACAGACATGGAGAGAGTTAAAAAAACCCAAAATATGTGGCCTGAAATTGTCCAAAGGCTGGTAGAACCAAGACGACAGCAGCACAACTAGTCTGTCCCTCGGAATTTTCTCCAAAGCTTGAAATATCTCACAAGATATCCACTTTCTTTACTCCTTCCCTTCTTATTCTCCTCCTTTTTTCCTATTTTTTTTAATTTATTTTTTTATTTTTATTTTGGTGGTATCTAAAAGCCGTCCCAAAGTCTGAACCAATTTATCAGTTTCAAAAGGAAGGATAATAAACCTGTCATTTGTGGCCTGAGCAGAGAGGTTGCTGCTGTTGCTCTGATATTAAAGCTGATTAAAAGCAGACCTGGTTTTGAGTAGTTCATCTCTTAAGACTCTGTTATCCTTGGGGAGAGGAATTGTTGTGACCCAAAGTGCTTTGAACTGACAGGACCATTGAGTATCAACCCAAAGGAGCATTGCTGGATTAATACTTACCTGGGAAGGTTCTGTTTGTGCAGATTTTAATTTTATTTTATCTTGTTTGGAAGGCACAAGAGAACGGCAGGATAAAAAGCAAAGAAAGGGGTCTGTGTTTGTTGTTTGAGTAGCTCAAATTTTCTGAAGTAGCTCTGCAAAGGATTTACTGGAAGCAGCCCAAGCCTTTTGTGAGTCTCCAGGGAGGTGCTTTTGGGCTGTGCAGTTCCAATTACTCCGTGTAACCCTGAGCTATTTCTACTTTCAGGCCAAAAAAATGAATCCCTTGAGGAGTGAAACTTTGCAGGCTTGGGGTGGTGTGTGTGGATGTGGGATCTGTGCTGGGCAACTTCGTTAAACCCTGGCCCCCTTCATTAGGAAATGCTGCAAGGGGGTTTAAGCTCCAGGGCTGCAGGTGGAACTTCGTTTCTCCTGGAGTGGTTTCCATGTAAAACACTGGAAGGTTTGGAGCTGTGGTGGCTGCTGAGGATTTATGCCCTCATTCCTCTGAGGGTGTCAGGGCGTGCACAGCTCCACATCATTATTGCAGCTGAGCTGTTGCAATTGGAGATTTATGGAAGAGCAAGAACTGAGTGCAAAATGCAGCGAGAACCATCAGTCATAATTCTGAAATTTGTTTATATTGATATGGCAAGTTAAAGCATCAGATTGAGGGGGTATTAAAACTAAAAGGCTGGTTCTATAAACCGAGTAATTTATTGTGAACAGCATCATAAAAGCTTCTAAGACACCTCCAGGCACCCATTTCTCAGCAGAGCATCCCTAAATGGGGACCAGAGTCCTGTGCCGGGGGGTGGCAGCTGTGACACTGCCTGGGGTGGCTTCCATGGGACACCCTGCCTTGGGGCAGTGTCCCACATCCTCCAGCCACCCTTCCACATCCAGGGGAGGTTTCCACCCCTCCCAGAGAGGGAGGGATGAGGGTTCCCTGTGGATCAGCCCCGCTGACACCGAGCTGTGCTTCTGCCATGAGCAGAAGGGACGTGGGACAATCACAGGATCACATTGTTTGTCACGTGTAGTTCAAAGAGAATCCAAAACCCTGCAGGGTAAAACTGATCAGCTATAGGAGAGAGAATGGAACCCAGGGTTTAAAATCAAGGTCCTGGCCTGGATTCCCAGCTCAGCTATCCCCAGGTTAAATGAAACCTATGGAATAGTCAAGGGGGTTTAGCCATGATGATGATGATGATGATGTTCAGCACCCAGAGTGGCATCACCTCCAGGTGTGGGGGATGCTGAGGGGGGGCTGTAAGGGCAGAGGAGCTTTGGGCACAGTACAGATCATGCCCAGAGTGCCAGAGCCCCGAAGATGGGGTGTTATCCCAGTGTCTGGGTCACACAGTGGAACCAAGAGGCCAAAGGAGAGGCTGGCACAGTGGGAATGGTGTCACAAATTAGGCAGAGGCATCACCCGAGCTCCTTCAGGAGGGTTTTGCAGGGGGTGACCTGCACAGCCCAGCCATCCCCAGGGTTTGAGGGTTTCCAGGAGGGAACTCAACAGTCTGGACATGCCTGGCTGGGATGAGGCAGGAAATTGCTGCAGAAGGGAACTTTTCCATGATTTCCCAGCCCTGTGCTCTCACCACGTGCCCCCCAAAGCCCCTGCTGCTCTCCCTGCCCTGCCAGATGTGCAGGTGTTGAGGTGCAGCCCCCCATCCCTCCCCAGGGCTGTTCCATGGCTGTTCTCCCAGATTAAGGAATTCTTGGTGTTCCTGCCCTGCCCTGCTGGGCTCAGTCCCTGCAGCAGGGAGGGGAGAGCTGCCCACATCTCCTCAGACACATCTCACCCTGTGCCTCCTGCAGCACCAGCCCCTCCAGGACAGCACAGGGCTGCATTGATTAATTAATTATGGTGTTCAGCCTGCCCGGGATGACACAGTTAAATTTAATTAGCTTATTCCTTTATTTCAAAATCTCCTCACCTTCCCCAGGGTGATATTTTTTTTTTTTTTTGCCTTTTGAGGTGGGTTGTGATAGATGGGGAGAGCAGCTGACTGTGCTGAGCAAGAGAGAACACAAGAAAGCAGTGGCACAAATGCAGGACATGGAACGTTTTCAGAAGCAAATATATTCTAAATTATAATAATTTCATAATCACAGGTATCACTTGAATCACTTGCCTTTCTGGGTGACCCTTATTACAGCAATACTTTAATTATTGTAATTGTTTTATTGCCACATTGTTCTTTGAATCAGAGAATTGTTTCATCCTTGCTTAAAGGACGAGGCAAGTATTGATGAAGGGGCTTTGAAAGAATTTCAGAGCAGCGATTATTTGGTGCCAGAATTTTTTGAAAATCAAATGCTTTGAGGACAACGAGCAACGTGTGGTTGTGATGTAGAACACAAGCTTCAAATACATCCATTTCAAACGGGAATTCATTATAGTGCCTGATTTGCATCCACAAAAATACAGTTCATCACAGCATTGTAATCTAAAAGGCATTTTCATTGCTCAGTGTTCTGTTAAATGCAGTTCTCAAGTACTTGATTTTGTAAAGCCTGAGAAGAAGGTGCTGGGTGAGTTCCAGCAGATGCTCTGTCTTCCTCCCCAAATTAAAACGTGGCCTGTGCTGTGAAATGGTCACCTTTATTATGGACTTGGTGATCCTTGCGGGTCCCTCCCAACTCAGAATATTCTGTGATCACACTGTAGTCGAGTTAAAAGGAAAGACTTTATTCCTGGAAAGGCCTGGAATTCAGTGAAACCCAGTCAGGCAGAGGTTTCACTCACTCCAACAACTACACCTCACATTCTTCTGCAGTAAAATATGCCAGCAAACAGAAACAGAATTGTGCCAATCCCAACATGAATACTGATTGCCAGGGTTGGATTTCTGACCATCCCACGAGAGGAACAATTCCCTCCTGGGCAGGAATGATCCCTGCAAACCTCTCAGCCAGGGGGGAAAGGAGGAGAGCTGCTTTTCACTTCTCCCTTCATGACCTGGAAAGGCTCGGGGGGACTTGAAGGAATAATTCCAGGCAGGAGGAGCAGCAATGGGCTGGGCTGAGTGATGTGCTGGATCCCTGTCCACATGGGTCTCACTGACAGAAAATGCTGGAAATGACAGTTTATGTGTCATTTAGGGTGGGAAAACCCCATCCCCAGCAGGGCCAGGGAGCACAGCCAGGGCTGGGCTTAACCCAGGGGGATTTGGGCACTGGGGGCTGCTCTGCTTCCAGTCCCTGCTGCTCTCAGGGAGATCTAATTGCTGCTGCTGAAGGCAGCAAATTGCAGACAGGACGTATCAGTGTAAAATCAAACACAAAACAGGTGTTTGCTAATTAAAACTGAGATTTTAATGAATGACCTGTGTGGGTTTGGTGAATAAATACCACTCTCAGCATCTGCTCTGTAATTAGGTTCCAACTTCTTTTGTTTTCGGGTTTTTTTCCCCCTCCTGAAGTCCCAGTGAATAACTACAGAGTGCCAGGTTTAACTAAAACCTGGTAATCTTTGCTCTTTAACAGGGGAAAAAGCAGGTGTTTGCTGCCCAGGTAACTCCCAGCAATAGCAATCAGCAGAGAAGAAAAAACCCAAATCCCTCCTCTTTTAGCCTGTTTATCTCTAAAATTTATACAATAAGGACAATAACACATTGGAAGGGAAAGATTGCCTGAAATCCTCCTCGTGCTGCAGGTTGTTTACACCATTTGTGGAGGGATGTTCTTTCAGCACTGCAGGATTTATTTTCAGCTAATTGGGTGTTTGCTGGGACAGCCTTCCTGGGGTTTTTGGCTTCTGGACCTGTTTTACATGAAATCCAAATGTAGACCTGTGGGAGTCTGTGGGGAGAAGGAGGGTCTGGAATGCACAAACACAGGGCATTTTCCCTTCAAGGTCCACTGGAGGATCTCAAAGCACCTGCTGGGGGGTGAGGGAATGGGACCTTGCAGAGCTTGGCGTCAATGACATTTATTATTCATTTAGGGTTTAATATTTACTGTTTTGTTTAAGGTTGTGGGTGAGTTCCTGTAGAGTTTACTGAGGTCAAGGCAGAGGGTGGGTAAATGCCCCAAGGTGCTCAAAGAGGAAAGCAGCTGGTAGTCCATAATCCCTCCAACCCTCCCATGGTCCATGGAATACCCACTGAATTTGGTGTTCCTCACCTGAGCAGATCCATGCTCAAGAGCTTTGGGATCCACCAGAAAGGCAATAATCCCTCTCCCCTCCCTGTTCTGTGGGCTTTGCAATGGAACAGGGGGGCCCAACCTTCTGTCCAAAGCCATTAGTCACTTTTTTAATCAAAAAAAGGAGGAGAGTTCTGTTTGGGTGACCAAAACTTTTATTTGCAAAAATCTGCTACTGTGGCTTCATAGATGCAAATTGCCCCCAGAATTCTCCCCGTGGGAGCACCTTTGGCATCACATTCAGGGAAACCACAGGGCATCAGTGAGACATTCCTGAGGCATGAGCTGCATTTCCAAGAGCTGGAGACGCTCATTTTTTAAAGCATTGCCAAGAGTTCTGACATCCAAGATGTCATTCAGGAAATCCCAGCCCCGAATGCTGTGGGGTCTGGCATTGGGAGCACGTCCTTCCAAGGTGAATTTACCCCTGTTCAACCACAGTGCTGCTTCTTCACCTCCCTCACCCCTCAATCAAGAGCAATTAATGTCAGAACAACTCCAGGAGCTCTGAAGGGCTGCAGAAGGGATGAGTTCCATGCATCAATCCCCCAGCCAGAAACCAGGGATAACAACCCTTTCTTTTTCTCCAAGGGTTTCCTTCATAAACCTTTTTTGCTGTCGCTGCTGAATGGCACTCTGTCAGCACTGAGAGGTGGCAGTGCTGTTTGCAGAACATGTGGAAAATAATTCCCTCCCCCCAAAAAAGGCACGAGAACATTGCTGAACTCCCCCTGCTCCAAGGGCTGGGCATACACCCTGCCCTGGGTGTTGAACCAGCTCCTCCCTCTTCCCAGAAACATTCAAACCATTGTTTCTTCCTCATGAATATCTGATCAGGGAAAAATAAAAGGGAGAAAGAGAGTTGTCGGTGAATAAAGCCTGTGGGTAGAATAAAGCTGGATTTCCTCCCTTCCCTCCCCTCCAGGAAGGCCCCTTGTGTGATTCTCTCGTGGCAGTAAAGAGAGGAAAGTAATCTGTGTCAGGATTTAACATTTTGGTCCTCGTTTTGATTCGTGTCCCGAAGCCTTTCCAGCACAGATCAATCAGCAATTGGTTGGCTGGGCTCCACACCCTGGGCACAATTCAGCCCTAAATCTCTGGGGCTGAGGTGCTTTTTTGTGCAGATCTATGGAAAACCCAGAGCTATTTCATCCCATACCCAGGGGCACAGCAGAGTCAGGCTGGGGCCACTGATGCTGCCAACAAGGGTGGACACTGAGCCTTAGCTCTGAACTTTACCTAAAGTTAGTCCTGGTATCACACCTCTATGGAGAGGAATCAGAGAGTTATATCATTTCATGCAAAAGACATTTAAAAGAAAAAAAGGCAGCTGTATTTGTGCTCAAAGCCCAGGATTTCGTATTCCATTTTGCTCTCGGTGCATTCCTTGGTGCCAGCTCACACAAATTCTTATTTATTCAGCACAGTGAATCTACTTTTTCTATTTGTTTTGCCTGTGAATTCTTTGAGGAGGAGACTGTCCCCCTTACCAGGTCCAGGTGCAGCCCCTGGCACAACCCAGGTCCCATTTGGGATAAGACATGGCTCTTCCCCAGCAGTTATTTAGGAAAATGCCAGGGACTAAATAAAAATGTGTTTAAAATGCCAGGCTGTAGCACATACAAAGGCATAATCAGGTGTGATCTTTACTGCAATAAAAAGCAGATTAGAAATCAAGATCACAAAGTATTGCAATTACTTTCCCTGTCAGCACTATTGGCAGGGCTGGGAGAAGTTGCTGCTGGGGAGCTGGGAAACCTTTATAAAATCCATAACATTTTCTTGGACTAATCTTGACTCTTAAGAGAATCAGTGGTTGCTGAGGGTTTTTTCTCTGGAACTCTGCTGATACAACAGCCAGGCAATGTGTGGGAAGAACTTATTCCCAATATCCACCTAACCCTGCCCTCTGGCAGCAAAGCCATTCCCACTTATCCCATCACCACATCCCCTTGTAAACAGCTTTCCTCTATTTCCTATTATTATTCCACGTGTCTCCTCCTTCCCCATGAGTCAAAACCTCGATGCAAGTGTTTATTTCTTTGGTAAGGGAAGTTAAAATACATGATTTCCCAAATTTAAAGCTGTTTCCAGGTGGTATGGAAGCTCTTTGCAGTTTCCCTGTTTTCATGACTAGGAAAATTGTGGTAATTCTTCACATTTCTGGACATTGGGTTTTCTAGAGGATGTTTTTTGCCTTTGGTCCAGAAGGGAGCAGGCACTGCCAGCTCTGGAAGGGAAGAGCCAGAGGCAGGGCTGAAGGCACAGTGAGCAGGATGGTAATTAGAAGAAGGATAATGTTCTCACTGACAGGGATTTCCAGATGAAACACATCTCATCATCTTAGAAACCCAGCCAGTCTCTAATGAGCCAGAAGCCTGAGCCCAAGGAATGCAGCATCCAATAACATCTCATTATTCACCTTTCCTTTAATTTCTCTCTCAGATTCTTTCTTACTCCAGGTACTAATGAAGGGAAGATGATGGTGATGTGAGACTGGCATGTCACACTGTCACTCCTTTCTCCACCACAAGCCCTGATCAAAACAGAAGAATATGTTTGATAGCAATTAGGTTGGTGATGCCTGGATCCTGAAGGATTCCATGGTGTCACCTGCCCTAGAAATCCCTGCTTCGAGGGCTGGGTGTCTCCCCAAGAGCCATGGGGTGAGAGGATTGAATGTCTTTCATCTGCATCCTGATATTTCTCATGTTTGGGGTGAGTCCCTCAGGAGCTCTCAGGGAACAGAGACACAGCTCAAGTGGAAAAACCTTCAGGAACAGATCTCAAGAGTTCTGTCTCCTGTATTTGCCATGAAAAAGGGTATTGTGAGGTTGCCTAAACCCAGCTAAGAATGTGATTAATATGCTGAGCCAAATTACATCCCTGTGCAGGAGAAGAGGCTGCAGGGTTATAAACTCGAATTTCTGTGCCTCCATCTCTCCAGCTGTTAAGGAAAACACTTGACATTTAGCAGCACACACTCCATTCTCACAGCAAATGGAATTATTGCCTCCTCCTGGAGACTGCCCACGAGGTCCCTTCCCTGGGGGCTCTCCAGGTGTGCTCTCCAGGCCACAGCCACGTCCTCTGCTGGGGGAAAGCTCTGAACAAGCCCCTGGCAAGGATGGCAAACACATATTAACAACCCCCTGTGCAATTGTTCTCTCTTTGCCTGCAATTTTTCAGGGAGGAGAATGTTTTCCGTGGAAAAGGCTCCGTTGCCTTTGAGCTGTTTGTGCAATGATAATTTAGGGAAGAGCCAGGGATTGGGTGCAGTAACTGGATTAGCTGGGTTTGGGTGCTGGAGAGGGTGGATTGGGTGGGTGAACACCAGTGTGTGACACTGGGTGGAATAAGATACCAACCTCCAGCACCTTGGCAACCTTTCCTCTTTCTTTGCTGGTTTTCCTTTCCTGTGAGATCATCTCAGCCACCCCGAGCTGTGTCTGCTGGGGCTCTCCCCTTGTCTGATGTCATAACCTCAAAGCTGGCGAGTCACTGGTTTCATATTTGGAAAATATAAAACATTTAAAAAAAAAAAGGTATGAAAATGAGGTTCTGGGGGGCTTATTTAGCACTTGACCCTTTTTTTCTGCACGCTCAGCCTTACATTCAATTACATTGCCAGGCAATTGGGAGCTGGCTCCTGTCAGCCCTGAGTGGATAGCAGGATTAATCCACGATCACTCAAGATACACACTCATTCACCTTCCCTCACAGCACTAATAGGATTTTTCTGGGCCCAGTTTAATTCAGTAGACGAGGCTGACACTGAATTAATGCTGCTTATCCTGGCTCTCAATAAGGAGGTGAGGTCCCAGGGGAGGGAAGGGGGGTGAGGGACACGTGCACCCAGGAGAGCATCGATTGACAAAACCAGGGGATTAGAAACCCCAGGGCAGGGAAAAACATTTAACAAGGCTTGAAAAAATCCAGCCCAAACTATTCCCGTGCTGTCCTGCAGCATCCAAACTTCAATGCAGGGATGTGGAGCCCTGAGACAAGCCCTGGGATGGGCTCTGGTCCTTCCTGAGTCGCTGCTCACCCTGGATCTCTCATGGAAGGAAGAGTTCAGCCCATCACACCCAGCCTGCCGTGCTCTCTGCTCCTCACACAAGTTATTTCCCTTGCTGCACTTTGCTGCTTGGAGTTCAGGTGAGGAAAACCAGCTTTCCCTGGGTTGTCATACCCACCTCCCACTTCTCTGAAGTTTCCAAGTGGCCACTGCTTTTCAAACCACAACCAGCCTTTGTGATCCCATCCCTGGGCTCCGTCTGATGTGATCTGTGCTTTCCTCAAGGGCCATCAGGATGTCTCTAAAGAGATGCTCCAAAGCTCTTTGAATGCAGCCATTGTTTTGTAGCACTTCCCTGGCACAAACAGATTAATTTTTTAGGTGGGGAAAGGTCTATTAATCTATTATTAATTAATATTCCTTATGCTGCCTTGGGGGCAGAGAGGGGCTTTTGAAGCCATCTGGTTTCTCATGGCTCTGCAGGGAAACTATTGTCTGTTGTGTGCTCTTGAGTATGGGCTGGAAAAGGGAGTTGGGATGTGTGGAGGATCCAGGTTATCTCCCTGTTCCCCCCCAAAAAGAAGGCAGGGACAGCTGGAGAGCAGCACCAGCCTCACTATGATATGCCAGGTGTATAAGATTACATTTGTCCAAACTGTTCATGGATCCTAAAATCCAAGAGCTGTCTCCTGCCCTATTTCTTGGAAAGATGTGCTGTTGCATGGGGTCTCTGCCTCTCTTTTCCTTGCATGTGTCCTGCCTCCCCTTTCTGGGACAGGGACACCAGTGAGGACAGGTGGGCCCCCAGGAATTTCTCTCCATGTAACCTGGCAGGTTCCACTGCTGTATCTGGAGTTTTTCAGGAAAAAGGGGATGGAGTAGGGTGTAACACAGGGATGTAACAGTGAGCATGGATGTATTAGGCATAAACAGGATCAGAATTAACTGATGCAACATGGAATAACTCAGGATGTTTGGAGCACTTGACATCAGCCCCCAAACACACTCTTCTCCATGTTGTTAATCTCCATAAATAACTCAAATCTCCCCAGAAATAACAAAAATTAAGGATAAGTGTAGCATGTTTAAGGGTCCTCTGATGGAAGACTGGTGTCATTGACCATATCATACACTAATCATATTATAATCACCATCATCATCATCTCTCTGTTTGACATTCCTCTGGACATGGACCCCAAAATACAGTGTCCCTCTGCTCATGTTCACCTGCTGCACTTTGCTTTTCCTCCAAGAGGCATCACCCAGTTCACAGCTGGAGGTTCAGAGCCCAGATGCAAATCTTTCAGGGTTCTCACACCCCTGAGGGCTGCAGGAGGCTCCAAGACCCATCAGCATGTTGGGAAGCATTCCTGGATGGAAGCATACCCAGGAGTCTGGGATTTCTGCATGGCCCTGGATGTCCTGCCCCTCCTGCCGTGTCTCCCCCTCCCTGCACAGCTCCAGCTCTGCTCTTGCTGTGAACGTTCCAGCACAGTGATTTTACCCAAGGCACTTCCCTTCCCTAAATCAACAGGCCAGGCTGCAACAGAAGTATAAACTCAGCATCAGGGAAAGCCATATTGCTCAGAGTGGGATTTACATAAACTGTGCACTAAAACCCCCTAATATTTAAAGTGTTATAACAAAGCAGAAAAAACCTCCTCTTTCAAGCTGCATGACAACCTTATGAATATGTAAATTAGAGCCCAAAGACAATTTTCTACTGGTTCACTGTAAATATTGAGGCAGAACTGGGGAGCATTAAGTGGCAGATTTAGGTCCATATTCATTCCTTTTTATTTATTTATTTTAAATACAACACTTAGAGACCAATTTGGTTGTAACACACCAAATCTATCGAGTATTCCAGCCAGCTGATGGCATTGTTAAATCACACTTATTTTGGCATTTCTTATTGAAAGCAATAGAAGAGCAACCAGTGGTGATAAATTTGTTTGTGGAAAGCAGCATTGCTTGTCAGAGTTGTACACTGTTGTAACTAGGGCAAAATTACACTATAAATTTACAGGCTTATTGTCCTTCTTCTTATTTTTTTTTCTGCTAGCGACCTGCTTTCCATACCCTACGTGCAGGGCTGTCCTGTGCTGTGTCATGAGGGAACTGCTGTAAAATCTGTGCTCCCTCTCCATCAGTGTGGGATCTCCTGGGGGAAAAGGTACCTTTTCTGAATCCACTTTATTCTGCCCCAAAATGGGGCTGGGGTTTGAAGGGTGACTGTGTCACGTCCCTGCTGGCTCTGCCTGGCAGCACAGCTCAGGGGGGTTCTCTCATGCTGAGCCTGTGGCCCTCAAATTCTCTCCACCTGATATATTTAATGACATGTAGTTGGTTTTATCTTTCCTGTTAATCAGATAATATAATTATATATTCCTTCTGAGTCACGATCTGCATGTTTTATCTGCTGATGGCTGCTTGGTGTCTGGACTCCACGCAGCACTAATGGCACATCCATGGCTGCAGGATTCAGGGGCTCCTGCTTAATTATGGTTATTCTCACAACCCCCCTGTGGTGCTAAGGGGTGGAATTAGGTTTCTTTGCAGTCTGCATGGCAGGAGTCCTCAGAGAGGAGCCCACGTTTTCCAAAGTGCTTTATGTGCCTAATAGGCAGGTAGAGAAATGGATTTCTCAAAAGTTGCAGTGGTAACACAGACCTGAACCTGCTCAGGGAACTGGCAAAGATCAACGAGACCTCAAGCAACATTTTCTTCTGTGCAGGAATTTCCCCATGGAAAGGGTGGTCAGACATTGGAAGGGGCTGCCCAGGGAGGTTTGGAGTGCCCATCCCTGGAGGTGTCCCAGGAAGGACTGGATGTGGCACTCAGTGCCCTGGGCTGGGGGACAAGGTGGGAGCTGGACACAGGGTGGGCTTGATGATCTTGGAAGGCTTTTCCAACCTTAAAGATCCTGTGATTCTCAAGTACATGAATGTTTTTGGGATGTGCCCCATGGTCAGGTGAGAGGCTGATGAAAAAGCCACGATTAGAACCTGAATCCCACTGGCTGTTCCTCAGGAAGGCCTGGTGTGTGTCCTGTGTAGAATTAAAACTGGATCAAATAGGAATGTTTTGGGATGATAGATTTTTCAGTAGGACTGGCATTGTCCTGTGTGGGTGATTTCCCCCTCACTGACCTCTGTTGTGCCCAGGCATTCCCTGGAAGCACAGGAGCCACTCCTGGTCCCTTCCTGCTGTGCAGAAGCAAAGCTGCCCCCAGAGCTCACACACACAACACACAGTCCCAGCAAACAGGATCTGGAGCATTATCTTCCTTCCTGTGCATTTTAAGCCTGTGCAACCCCAGGGAATTAATGAGGTGCCTCCTTTCCTGGCACTGGAGCACTGG
Source organism: Xenops minutus (assembly GCA_035221455.1). Taxonomy (NCBI): domain Eukaryota; kingdom Metazoa; phylum Chordata; class Aves; order Passeriformes; family Furnariidae; genus Xenops; species Xenops minutus. Next base: position 2,865,310 of record JAWWEE010000055.1, on the reverse strand, counting down.
GAATGTGTGATGGATCCACGGGAGGGTGGTGGGTGAGGGATCAGCTGCTGCTGCACCTCTGTGCTCCTTCAAAGAGCATGAAAGGGAAAATTCATAAGTGCTCTAAGCTGTAATCTCTGAGGATTTGTTGCATATGAGGCAATAAACGACTGCTCCAATTGACTAAATGCCACAGCACAGCAGTTTATTTTAATTACGCTACAAAGGAAGGAATATTATTGTTCTTATAGTGCAGCATAACAAGGAAAGAAGAAAAGAAAATTGTATCCTGCTCTTTCCTGGAGAAAGTTTAGCAGCAGTGGATTGCTGCTCATGGAGGTTTCCAGGGCAGCAGAGCCAGAAATAAAACATGATGAGGAACCAATTCAGAGAGGCTATGCAAAAAAACAAAACCAAAAAAAAAAGGCAAACAAAAAACCCCTGAAGCACTAAAAAAAAAGGAAATTAAATAAAATCACCTCTCTCATCCTGAGCTGGGACTGGTTCTAGTTTCAGCTCCTGCAAAAGGCAATATTGGAAACCTGGTAGTTTTAGGTTGGTTGGGGGTTTTTAGTAGCATTAAACAGGAAGGATTTGGATGAGAGATGTGGTTGATGGAGTGATGATGTGCTGGTGTCCTTTGGGTCCATCCCAAATCTGGGCTGTCACATTCAGGGCATTTATAAAGTTCCATCCCTTATCCACAGAAAGAAAAGCACACAGGGAGCTGAGAGAGTGAAAAGTTCTCCAAATTTCCCAAATGAAGTGGATTTCTCCCTCTTGCGACTTTTCAGCAGCACCGTCCTCAGTGTGCCCTTGATGTCCTTTGGTTTCCTCTGCCTTCCAGGTGTCGCTGGGGCTACCTGAGCCTGCCACAGCCTGAGCTCTTTGCTGCATCTTCATGAGGATTTTTCTGTATTAATGATCTTGCCAAGAAACAAAGCATTTCACAGCAAACCCCTCAATGGGCTCACCCAGAAAGGCTCCAGGGAAACAGCAGGAGTGCTCAGCTCCTGCTTGGCTGTGCTCTGGCAGCTTTTCCTGCCCGTGTCTGGAGCTGTGCAGGACACCCCCAGCAAGTCCCTGAGATCTCCAGCACAAGGAATGACGACTCTTTCTGGAATGGAAGCTCCAGCTGCAGGGTTCTGTGTCCCTCCCTGCAGCTGAGGAGGGTTTGATTTGGAAATGACAGTGTTTGTGTCCCACTTGTGCCTCCAGAACACGTTTGGATAAAGGGAGGGAAACCAAACTCCCTCCCAGAAGAGGCAGAGAGGTGATTCCCTGGGAATGTTTTCCCTGGGATTGACACAGCAACCTGCAGGTCCCACAGAAACAGCCATTCCACCAACAGCCTTCAGGAGCAAACCCAGCACCCTCAGGCAGATTTTAGCCAATCCTGACATTATATATCACATTTCTAATTTCCTGTGTATTTTAGAATTCTTTTTATTTCCTAAAGTATCCACCTGACTGACTTTTGCCTGACTTTGTGCTGTTCCCAGCTCCCACCTCGCTCTGTGTGCCTGAAGTGCCCACATTTATTTACAGTGAGCAGACACAGCTATATTTGTGTGCAAAAGCTGGGGAGCATCTCCAGTAATCCAGCACAGGGATTCAATTTCAGATAAAGTGTCTCCCCTCGAAGAGTGAAATGAGTCTGTGCTCTCTGTGATCCCAAAGGGGGAGATGCAGAAGGGAAGTTTGCAGGGTGTGTCAGGCTTTTCCCTCACTTGTGGATAAAGAGGAGCTGTTCCTGTATCAGGACCCAAAGTGCCTGTCTGAGATCTGGGCTGCACTAAAGTGAGGGACACAAGATTCATGTCTCGACCTTCAGGCTCCAAATCACTTGATTTGGACTTTGGTTTTGCAGGGGAACAAACCCCAGGGAGAGGTGCCATTCCTGAGCCAGGAGCTGGTGACCCTGCTGTGTCCCTTCCAGGGTGTCCTGTGACCCTGTGCAGAGACAAAAAAGCCCTCTGTATTGAGGGTGGTTTAAAAAAGACAAGAAAGGAAAGAGTTCATCTTTAGCTTCAGATTTCTGGCAAATATTAGTCCCAACAGACACAGGACACGGGGACAGAATTCAGAGTCAAGAAGCTTTTTGAGCTGGTTCCTGAAACGCTTCTGGCACCTCCTCAGTTTGACACACGTGGGAAAATTGTGATCCAGGGAACAGATTGCCAAGGCTGCTCTGCAGGTGGAATAACAAAAGCACACAGCACTTGTGATACCTGACACTCTGCCTGTGCTGGGGTGCAGGTGCTGATACGGATCTCCTGTTCAAGAGCAGAGGGAGAACAATGGGAACGATGTTCCCTGATTCCTGCTCCTCCATCACCGTGGTGTCCAGCACAGGCTGGGACGTGGGAGCGATAAATAATCCTCAGGCAGCTCAAGGAGTTGTGTTTACCTTGAACTGATCGCAGTCAGGAGCAAAGGCAGAGAAGTGAGACCGTGCAGGGATTTAAAGAAGTACAATCTGCCACCCCAGAGTCTTGATTAGCTTTTAGGAAGGGCTTTGGAAAACCAGCCCAGCCATGACTGAGATTAACGGGATAGGTGAGTCAGCAGAGATGAGCTACAGTCCTGCAAATCTTAGATATTGCATGTTCATTAACAGAGAAAATCAAAGAAAATAAAAGATTTTTTCTCCAGTGGGGTGAAAAGAAACAGAGGGCCTTGGGAGAACTGGCACAGCAAAGGGCACAGCAATATTCTGTGAGTGAAAACTGGAAATGAGACTGGAGGCAAATGAAAATATATGATTAGTCAGGCCATTAGCAAATACGTATATTGCATATCATTTACTATCCTTTATTTTCCAAATCCAAGCCATAACATGGCCATGTTTTCTTGGGAATACCTTCCCTTTATTTTCCTCCCTTGACTCTTCTGTATGACAAGAGCTGTCTGTGAAAGTCTGCAAAGCCAAAACACATTCAGATCACATTGTCACCTTGCCAGAATTCCCTCTCCTGAAATGCCTTCCCCTTTTGCATGTGCTGCACCCAGCCAGGGTCTGGGGTCCTGTGTTTGGTGAGCTCTTCAGCTCCAGAAGGGTTTTGTCACCCCCTGTCCCCCCAGTGCCCAACAGAGTGTCCATGTGAGGCCCCAGGTGAGGATCCATGAGGAGGGAAAAGGTGGCAGCCTGGCCTGGAAATCCAGTGCACACAGGAGGGACTCGGAGTAATGGGCAGCAGCATAAACGATCTGAGAGGGTTTTTATTAATCTGAAAGGTGTCTTTTATTAATGTACATATTAATTTATATATACATGTATTGCTATTTTTGTTTGCTCTTCCAGAAGTGATGATGAGCAAAGTGATCCAACAGCCATGAATTGCACATGTGCTTCCATTAGCCAAGGGAAACAATTTACTCCCCCGTTGATTTCCCTCTCTGCAGCAGATGAAACACTCCCACAATCATGTTTTACTAAAGCCATGGCTCAAGGTGCACTAAAACAGTCATTTTCTCTGCCTTGATGTGGAGCATTCAATTTAATCTCTATCTTGTTAAGAACAAAATAATAATGAAAAGAAGAAGGGGAGGGGGGTTTAGTTTACCAGGCCATCCCCAGCACTCAGATGAGTAATTGGAGTGCCCTGAGTACAGTGTTTGCCTTTATCACCACAAAATGAGGAGCTTTCATCAGACATGTACGAGCAGAGCACTCCAGAGCCTGAACATTAAAGCTGTCACTACAACTCAAAGTGCTTCCAACAGTCCCATCAAAGGGAGAAGCTCCCACAGCGAGATCAGGAGCTGCACAGTCCAAGAGCCCAGCTTTGTCACTGCACAAAAAGCTCATTAAAGTTGCATCATAAGGGGGTGACAATAAAAGGTTTCATTATTCCACTTCTAGTCTGATGTCAGCCCCGACCCACCCCCCTGGAAAGGAGAATTAAAGCTCCAAGGATAACAGATGCTCTTTGCAGTAGGTTTGGGCTCAGGGATGGTGTGTGAACAGTGGGGCAGAGCAGGGGGAAAGTCCCAGAGGGGATAATCCCCTGGCCAGGAGGACTCACACTGGGGTTGTGTGTGGATACACACCTGGGATGGCCTCAGGTCTGTCACTGGGGATAAATAATTCACTTGAAGTCCAAGTAAGATCACTCATCACTCCCATTTTACCACTGCAGGGCTGAGTCCTTTCCTTGCCAAAGGCGTGAAGGGACAGATGTTTGAGTTCTGCTCCGTGCTCAGCAACAGCCCTTCCAGATGTGCTTGGGGTGGGCTTATCAGGACACTCTGGGAAGTCGTGGTGGAGCTGCCAGATGTGGGAAAGAAAGCTGAGGGAACAGGTCTGTGCTGAGCTAAAAGAGCAGATGGAACTCAGGAGGGAGGGAGGAGAAGGAGAATTTGGGTAGAAATGAATGAGCAGAGCAAAAAGAGCAAAGTGCCCACCGAAATATGGTGATAAAGGACCTGCATCAGGAAAGCCCAAAAGCAAAAAGGATCCTCACTCTAAAGGTTCCAGAACTCACATGGAGAAGTCAGAAGAAGTCACACATAGAATTCATAAAACATTCCAAATCAATGGCAGAGAAGTTCTGCTGTGCAGAACAAGTCCAGGTGAGGTGAAGGCAAATGCGTGGCACCTCTAATTGTGCTGAAGTTCGAGGCTGGTCCAGGCTCAGGTGAGTTGGGGTGGTGGATCTGTGTCCTTGAAGCCTTTCCCTTTGCCCCTGGAATGTTAAAATCCAGGTGAATGTGTGACTTGGAGATCCAAAATAGCCCCTGCTGGAGAGGTATCCACTCCACAGAAGCTTTTCCTCTCTTTGTCTCTAAAAGCAAGACAAAAACCCCCATAAATGGATATTTTGGGTTCTTTGACACTGTTTTCCTGACAAGGAACCAAAGTTGATTGTATTTTTCGACTTTACACTGAGTCAACAGTTTAACAGATAAAACATTTCCATTTAAATCTTTACCTGAGTTTACCACCCTGACATTTCTGGAGATTCATATATAGGTTTTGTCATCAAGGGCATAATATTAGAATCAAAGGTAATAAACCCATTGATCTGCAGTAAGACAATATTAATATTGCCATATAGCTTTTATAATTAATTTGCTGCCAGATGAAAGGGAAACACTGGGTCCTTTTAATGCTGGTGATTAAAGCAAAAAGTAAACCTTTGAAAGCCAGATTTGCATGTCCAACATGTTGCACTAATTCCAGCAGAGCAGTTGGAACTTGTTAGTGTATCTGGAGTCACATTGCAAAGTTTGGGATAAAAGACTTGCTGACTTGGAGGAGAAAAGCCTGCTCTGAGGTGGGATATTGAAAACCCGGGTGGTGCAAGGTCTGCAAAACTCCTCTTACAGCTTAATTTGCTTTTATGCTTTGCTGCAGGAGAAGGTGGTATCCACATGAACAGATACAGCACCCAAACTCTGTGTGATAGAAGAACAGGGATGTGAACTCGGGGTGCTTCCCCTGAATTCCTGTGTGGGGTCCACGTGGGAATCTCTTCTCTCTGTGCACTGTGCCTTTTGAAATGAGTATTTCCATGGATTTGAGGTGCTGTGGATCCAGCCCAGCCATTCCCTGTCTGCTCCTGCCTCCTGGCTCTGTAAAGCTCAGCAGAGGGAAATGAGAGCAGAGCACTGATTTGCAGGGAACCTTCTGTTCCGTGGGAGAAGATGCTTCCCTGTGTGCCCAAACCAATCCCTGCTGGATCAGGGACAATCAGTCATCCTGCCAATGGCACAGAGCTGGCACAAACCCTGGGCTGTGTGTTTTGAGGGTCAGTCACAACTGCTCCCAACAAAACCCATCCCAGGGGTTCATGGGGACACAGCCTGGGAGTCAGTGCCAGGGGGTGCTGGGGATGGGCTGGTGTGGCTGAACAAACCATTCCACTGCTCCAGGAAATGGTTGTAAAGACCTTCCCAATCCCCTGGTGCAGGCTGAGGCTTAGTTAATGAATGCCTGCAAAGCACTTTCAGATCTCAGATGAAAGATCTCACAGAAGAGCAAATATCATTGCAAGTGCAATATTTGGAAGGGAGGACTTTGAGGAGTGATTGAAGCTCACACGGAGCTGGAGCCTCAGTTGCACAAGGTGAACTTAATCCTGGTTTTATCGATGTGCTGGGGAGGTTTCATGTTTACAAACCAGCTTGTGTCTCTGCCCTTCTAGGAATAATCAAAACCACTAATATTGGACTCAAAACATAAATTGACATCACGCTGAAACACACTCTCAAAGGAATCTTCCTTCCAGCACTGAATTCTCATAGCAATTATAAATTAGTCAAGTTATTTACATCTTTCACTCTCACTTCACTTAATGATAGTCAAATAAAAAAGCCCTGCAAACTGCTTTTCCTCATGTTTGAGTTTCCTTGCATAATGATGCCCTAAAGGCTGGTTCTTTATACCCAGGCTGCAGCCCTTGATGAATGTAGAAAGGACAGAAGGGAAGAAAATATCCAGTGTTTTATCCTGGGCTTTGATTCCTAAAAAGGCAACTCCCAGACAATACCTTTGTGTAGCTGCTTCCCTTGCTCTGGTGGTTCTGGTTTAAGCTGAGAACATTAACAATGCACTTCTAAATGGCTCTGCCAAGTGCTAAATGTTGGATTTTATTATTATTTGCACCCAGTGTGAATTTTTGTGTCTTTACGAAAAAAAGAAAATGAATTTCACTCCAACTCCTTTTTCCCTCATCGAAAATTCCACCACAATTTTCATGTGAGTTTATGGCACCACCAGTAGCAGTTGCTGCTTCCCAGAGATCCTTTAATTTCCCCTATTTCCAAATCAGGATGTCGTTGTGCTCCGTCCCTCCAGGATAACTTCACACCATCCTCAGCAGGGAAAGCTCTGCCCCAGCTGGGTCACAGCCTGCACTTCTGGCTCTGTCCCCTGTGCCCAAAGTGCTGAGTCACAGTTTTCCCAGTGCAAACTCAGTGCTCACTGAAGACCAAAATAGAATTCTGCATTTTCCAGTTTAGGAAAGCAATGGAGAAAACAAGTTTTGCCCTTTTTTTTTAAGGACATATTTATGTACAAGTGTCTCATTTGTCTCTCATTCTGCAGTGGTAAAACAGCACAGAAGGAGCAAAGAGACTGGGGAGTTCAAGGCATCATCTTCTCAGGGCAGGAAGATCCACTTGGATGAAAGGCAGATACAATATAATTACCTGATTAGTACATTCCATAGAAATCCACCTCTAAACCCCTTTATAAACCCTCCACCCTGCAGCAAACATTTCAGAGGTGCATTTGTAGGGTTTTCTGTGCAGGTTTTGTTTAACAGCACCGAGGAGTTTCATAAACATGAAGAGCAAAATATTTATAATGTCACCAATACTTTAAAAATCTTGTTACACTTTTTCTTGTCTTCAGATAAGCAATTTGAGGAACAATAATTAAATGTCAGGAAATGCATCACGGATGAGATACAGACATTTGATGGTGTTTTGTAAACACACTAAATGAGTCCAGAGAGAGATGGAAACTATTGATATTTCCATAAAAAAAAGTCTCCACAGAGTCTCTGGAAGGAGAATATTATTGAATGTAAATACAGGAGCCCAATAAAGGTGGACTGTAATCCATCAGGGGAAGGGAGGGACCTGCTCCTCCATGATTTCAGTGTGATGATTCCCCCCAGCCACCACCACTTGGAAAATAAGGAGAATTGTCCTTTTTTTCTCCCTGGTTTTGCTCCCCAAAAATTTGAGGCAACGAGCAGTGAAGAGGCTTGAGAAAAACCCTGTTCCAAGGCAATGTCAGGAGTGCAGGTGGGAGGGGAGCTGGGAAGCCTCAGGAACTCCTGATTTACACTCTTTAGAGGGGTGTTCACCACAGGCTCTTTATGGGAATTAGAATTCACACACGGGCTTTGCTCCCTGGCTGGTGGTGCCAGGCAGGGAGAGCTGGGGGGTTCTGGTTCTGCTGCTGATCTGCTGCCTGTGGAAGGTTAAAATCTGACAACAAATAGATCTGCTCTGCTAATAGTGTGTTCATGCACTGCTTGAGGATTCCTTGGAGAAGTTATTCAAGTCAGCCCTTCTTCCAGAGCTTTGTGCATTGGAGTTTTGAAGGAGAACTCTGCAAAAAACTTGAGGGTGACTGTTCTCATTAGTGCTTCGTTTACCTGAAAAGGGTTATTCGAGCCTTGAGTGACAGTTGTGTTGATTATTGGTTTATTGTTCTCTGCTCAGCACTGGGGGAGATACACAAAAGACTTGCTGTGGGAGCTGGGAATGAAATGAATTGCACAGTGTGTCAGCTGGTGCTGCCTTGGCACATGTCAGCTCATGCAATGCGGGAGGAACGGGAGGATTTGATTAATTAGAGGGAATAATCCCCGTGCCTGAATGATTGTTTTGCCGTTCATGAATGCAGAAGTGGGGTCTGGGATAATGCCGTGTTTTGCCCACTCCTGCTCCCAGCCCGTGGGTCCTGCAGGGAAGGGCAGTGAAGCAGCAGGAAGGACCCAGGTGCTCTTCCAAACCTTCTCTGGGACAAACAAGGGAGGGCACTGCAAGCCCTGCATGGAATCAGTGTCTTCACAAACAGCATCCGAGGGAGGGGGGAAGCTGCCAGGAGGGTTTGTCAGTGTGTTGGTGCAGGTCAAGAGAGAGGAGACAATAAAATGTGTGAAGAGGGAACCTCTGGGTCCTTCCCGAGCTAAGCTTGGGAGGGAAGAAGGATCCTGTGCCCCCAGAAACCTCTGGTTTGCCCACTGAGGGCACGGCCAGCTGTGGGCACATCTGGGCAGCTGCACACGCAGATGGAGGGGCTGGGGCAGGGCAAAGCACACTGGATTATGTCACTGTCCCTATTTACTTTAGCTAAGGTGGAAAAAGGAGAAGACACTTTTCTTTCTTCTCTGTCTGTCTGTCTGTCTGTGTGGAAGCTTTCAGTGTGAGTTTGTGCAGCACAAAGCAGGACAAATCCTAACCTGGCATTTTTGGATGGTATTGTTACATAAATTCCTCTTTCTTGTTACTTTTGATCTGAGCAGTGCCATGTTTTAGTTTCCATAAAGCTTCAATGAATAAGGCTCTTGGGCTCTCGAGGGGAGTGATGTGGCATTTCAGGTGCATTGAAATGGGGAGCAGCATTCCCAGCATCCCAAATATTCCCAAGGCACCGATGGAGTGTGGCAGGTGCCACATCCTCACACCTCTTCACTCACAGACACACTTGGATGTGGCACCGGGTCCCAGCAAATGTATGAAATCAAGCACTGCTGATAGGATTTCTTTGTTTTCTTGCCATTATTTCCCCAGAATGGAATACACAGCTGTGATAAAAAAACATTACATGGCAAAAGCTCCTTAGGTGAGGGATTAAAAGTTAAATCTGTTTTGTTCGAATTTCCTTCTCCTCTATTTCAGTACAATGAGCAAATGAAGCTGATTTTCATCCTGTCCAAAGTCACAGCAGCTTGGCTTTTCTGCATTAAACAGGGAAATGTGATTTTACTTCCCACAGCCCTTCAGTCAAGCAGAGTCTTTCCAAAGAGGAATTTTACTCATGTTCAAGGTAAACATTCTTGCAGTTTCCTCTCTGTACCTTCTCAATTGACTCAGACCACAGAAAAGTTCATTTACGGTGATCAATATCACTTTACCTCCTGCCTCAATGAAAAAATACCTTCTGCAGTCAATAGCAATTAAAGAGACAGACAGGGACAGAAATATTGATGGAGATGAAACCAGAGATTTACACCTGCTCCCTGTCTCTTCTGAATATGCAGCGGGACAGCTGCTAATGGTGAAATATTGCACTTGGCAAATGTTCATTGAGAAACTGCCTGGAGAAGAATCATGTCCTAGAGGGGCTGCAGACAGCATCAGGTTTGGGGCTGCACTTTGCTCACTGATATGGCAGTGAATGCAGAGGAATTCAGGAGACTGGTGGATGTGGCATCAAGCTCTGTGTGTGGGGCTGAGGCACAGGGAACTGCCCTCCTCCCAGCCCTGCAGAAATCACTGCTTTTAAAGAATGACTTGCATAGTTTATGCAGAGCTGGTGTATTTGTTGGTACCTGCATCCTTTAACTAGAAAGGCAGCTCATCCTGAGCTGGTCTGTTTTACAGAGCCAGTCTGATTTACAGGGAGCTATCTCATGGCATTGCTGCTCCATATTACAGAATTCCAGGCTATCTGGATCATAACTCCAGCCTTCCTAAATCTGGAAAGTGCACCTTCCCCCCAGTGGCCCTGGGTGTTTTTGTGGCCAGTGTAGTTCAGACACTCCACACATCAGCGGAAGGTGTAGGGAAGGGAGATAATCCTTTGGAATTCCCTTCCAAAGCACAGCCTTCTCTGGACCAAAATGTGAATCCAAACCCAGCAGCATCCAGAGGGCACACAGAGGCTTCTGGGTGATAAAGTTCACTCCAGATCAGCTGGGGCTGAGATGCTCAGGGCTCTGTTCCCTGGGTGCAATCCTGGAATTCCTAAGCAGTTTCAAAAACAACCATGAATTTTTCTTTAGGAAACTGTGCTGCTGAAATGTATAAATATAACCCATAATGCCATTCCTTTACCAAGGAGTTCCTTGGATTATTGCAGCATTCCTCTGTGTGACAATAACATCCAGGATTTATCAGAGACAATCAGCTCCTTGTGCCATCACACAACCAGAGCAACATCAGAATCCCACACATTAACTCTGCCTCTTACTCTGCTCATGTCTGGGAGATCCTGTGTGATATTGCAAAGCTTGGCAAGGCCCGTGACTACAACAAAATGAGGACAGAAATTCCTTCCAGTCACTTTGTGGAACTTCAGTTCCTTCCTGTGAACCCGGACCTGCAGTTACCTGTCTGCTCTAATCAGTTCTGTGTCAGAACTGGAATCACTTCAGTCTGCCCCGTTAAGAAAATGGTCAGGATCTGCTTGTTTAATGATGCATAACCCGTCCCCCCAGCTGCCTATTAAACAATAAAACCTCCATGAAAGATGTATTTAAGTGCTTCAAATGGCAGAACTGAGTGTTATATATTTATTATCATCTCTCTGGCCATCTTTATTAGAATGACAAGTCTTTAATTTTGAGATCTGGTGACTCTAATGACAGGATCATTGGGACCTTCTCCTCACCAGCCTCTTTGTAGCAGAGCTGCAGTCAAAAAAAATAACAAACCCAGACTCAGTCAAGCGTTTGTGCATCACATTTCAAACTGCCATTTAAAATGTACAAACATTCCTGAGCAGGGGGGAGTCTTTTCTTCTTCCACCCTTTTATTCCTTTGTGGGAACTCTCCCTACCGGTGCCTTTGGCAGCTGAACACGGATTCTGACTTGTGATCAAAACTGCATGAGGGCTCCGTGGGTTCTCCCCCTCTCCCCTCCCCACATCCCCCTTCCCTTGGCAAGTCCCTCTCCGAATGAGCTCTCCTGCCCCCCCTGAAAGACACGGGTTGTCAAACCAGTGATTATTTCTGCTGTCACTCTGTTAAAGCTTTGTTACCCAGCAACGTTCCCAGGGAGGGGGGAGCGCTGGAATTGGGAGCTATAGAGAATCAATAAGTGCAAATGGGAATGCAGAGGGGCAGGAAGGGAGCTGGGGTGGGGTGGGAGCAGCACCCTGTGGGTTCTGGTGACCTTTGGGAGGAAGCAGAACTGATAACTCTGCACTGTGAGCTCTGTGTGTGGATCTCAGAAGGCTTTTTTTGGGCTCTGCAGGCTCCCCCTAAAGATCACTGTTGTCCATCTTTAAAAAGTCAGCCAGAAGATGCCTTTATATTCACTGATGTAACATCATAACTCCAATATAAAGCCACTGGGTCTCTGCCTTGAACATGCATTTCACACCCATCTTCCCCCTGCCCTGGGAGCGGGGGAGTTTTGATTGACTCCTGTCTGTATCAACTAGCCTGGCTGACACTGTGCAGTATTTCCTTTTAAAGCTCCACGTTTCATATTCTTCACTAAATCCCTCTTATGTTTGTCTAGTGCGAGCTGAGGCAGGTAAAACAAATTAATGACATCTTCTCTCATTGACAGTATGATGAAATCTTAATGCCATTGCTGGAGAGCTGCTGCAGCCTCTACTCTTTTTGTTTAGGCTCTGATGCAGAGAAAATTCCCTTTTTTTTTTTTTCATGGGAGGAGCAAGGAAGTTCCTCTCTCTCCACAGGGGCAAACTCAGTGTTTTGTAGGAGAATAAGTGAAATTTGGGTTGTCAATCCCAGACATCCTTCATTTCATGCAAGTAGCACTTGCATTGTGCCTTTGCCACTCGCTGTGGTGTGAGAGATTTGTGTCTGTGTGACAATGTCAGAGGATTAGTGAAATAATAATGAAACACCATTGGCATCCCAATACCAGTGAAACACTATTGGCATCATCATAACAATGAAATACTCTTGGAATCATCACATTGCTCCAGTAAAACCCGAGGAGTAAATGATGGCAATAACAGACAGGGAATGGTGCAGCCACTCCATCCTGGGGCTGCTACTGAAGGGCTGAGCATCCTACCTGGGCAAGGATCTCAGGTGAGGTTCTCTCCATGCCACCTTCCCTAAACTCACACACAAACACAGCCAAGGTCCTCAGCCTTATCTGTGCACTGCACACTCTAAAATAACCCCCATGTTTTACCCTCCCTTCCCAACACTGTCACACAGAGACTCTTTCAGATGTTTTATTCATGTGTCACTTGCCTGTTCATTTGCTAAGGGTTTACAAATGCTTCATCAATTATTAACAGCCCCAATACCTACCTGGGGTTTTGTTGTTGTTTGTTCTTTGGGGGTTTTTTTGTTTATTTTTTGTTTTTTTGGGTTTTTTTTGATGTGTTAGGGGGGTGGAAGGGAACGCTGCAAATTTAAGAAAACACATTAAAACGGGATTCAATAATTTACGCCCACTTACTGCATTATTCCAGCCAACTTAATTTTTAAAGGCAAGCAGTTCTAGGCGAGCTAATTGAATTAAGTGATTCTAGTTGTTTGCAATGAGGCAGGGTGTGAAGGAGATCAGCTCAGAGGATCTCAGGGGAGAGAAATCCACAGCAGGCTGCTTGGAGACAAAACATGAGAACGTCTTTAACCCCGGCTTACAACCCAAAGTGAAACTCAGTGCAAAGGGCTCGACCCAAGGCATGGAGATCACACCATTTCAGTAATAGAGGTGCAAGGGGAGGTGTGTTCTGGCCCCTGGATAGGTAGGGATTTTAATGCCTGAAGGAGGGGAAGGTGTCTGATGCAATTTCTTCCTCTCATACTCATGTGTCTCTGAGAAACTTGTGTTGCTTTCCTGTCAATTCAGCTGCACGAAGGGAATCAATGGCAAAATCAAGGCTTAAGTAAATGCTGGCAGATTTACCAGTCTGGTCCTACATTTTCCCCGGAGAAACAGACAAGAAGTAGTAAACTTTTTCTTTTTGTTTCCCAGGAGGCAGCAAAACAACAAACATTTGCCCGTTTAATTTTCATTAGTGGTTTATTGATATGTTTATAAAGAACTGCTTCTCCAGAAGGAGCAGAGCAGCGTTTCTTCCTTCAGAAGAACAATCTCAAGAGGAAATTATGCAAAAGTGGCTGAAAATTTGGGCTGTTGGAGGAGCAGCCTGTCCCCAAACACCTTCAGTGCTGCTCTGTTCCCTGTCCCTTGGAAAACCACCCAGGAAATCTGCAGCTCTTGGTGCTGTACAGATCAATACCTGGGATTTCTTCCTACAAAGCCCTTTGGAGCTCGAGCAATTGCCGTGATGGGCTCTGAGTGATCCCAGGAAGAGCAAGATCGATTGTCTGATCTGGGGAGAACAAGGAGTGGGAGGAGCTGGGCTTGGGGTGCCATCAGGCAGAGGAAAAGGGGAAATCCAGCAGTTGTTATTAAAATGGTTCAATGTGAACAGTGAGATTTCAAAGGGAACGGGGCGTTGGGCAGGAGGATGGAACAGGCTGTAATAATCCCATGGAGTTTGCCTTTACTCTGAGCCATGTTCGCTGTCCAAGGTGCTGTCTTTGTGCTACCGAAGAAAAGGCTTTATTTTACCATAATATTGCAGGAGACAAATATGCCAGCACCCACCTCTAGTAATTTTAATGTGATTTTTGCAGCTAAACAGAGCCATGGTCGTTGTGTCACTGCAAGGAATGAACCAGGCTGGTGGGGTTGTGTTGGGGTTGTGATGTCACAGATGGACATAAATATTCTCTTTTCTAGGACAGATACAGAGTCAATCCAAGGCCATTTGGCTGCTCCTTCCGACTAGAACCAGTGCAGCTGAGCCCCGTGGAGAGGGCTTTGGTGTGGGGATGCAGGAGAGCCCCTAGGGGGGATTCCTGGCTCTGGGGTGGGGATTTCTGTCAGGTCCATCACTGACATTTTGTTCCTAGAACAGGGTGCCCAGGGAAGCTGTGGCTGCCCCTTCCTTGGAAGTGCCCAAGGCCAGGCTGGAGTAACCTGGGATAGTGGAAGGTGTCCCTGCCCATGGCAGGGGGTGGGATGGGATAATTTTAAGGTCCCTTCCGACCCAGATCACTTTGTGACTTGATGAAATTCAGCCAAAGGGGTGGGGGGTTTGTCTTGCTCAGAGTTAATAATGGCCCTGGGAGTGAGTTCGAACACCAATGAGCACAGTCAGAGGGGCTGCTGGTGGAAGGTTGGGCTTCTGTGTTCCTGGCTGCTCCTCTGAATTCCCCTCCCTCCTCTGTTCCCCAGCCCAGAGGAGCATCCTGGTGGAGCTGTGGCACCACCCAGCCTCCAGGGGTTGTCCTTTGCCCCTGGAACACAGAGGTCTGAGTGGGTGAGATGACTTGGAGGATGGAAGTGCCACCCCCAGAGTTGCCCCCTCAAGCCTGGCTGGCATTAATTACTTTCCCTGCTGCAGTTTCTGAGGTGATGCCATCTCGAGGGTGAGATGCAGCAGCTAATTAATAGAACTTAATTTACACGGTGTCCTTGTGGTCCCTGCACTAATGCATAATCACAACAACAACAATATTAACAATAAAACCAGCCTGCTCTGTCACCCACAACGTTACTCAAACCCTGCCCCAGCTGATCCCATTTGTCAGTTTGCCTGGCTCAAAGCTAAGCCAGCGTTTTGTTATTCTCAGATGTGTCTGAGCTTATTGCTTTCCTTAGTCTGCTTGTCTTCAGCTTTTAAAATCTAAATTTTTCATTTTAACTTAAATTGTATTTTATGATATATTTATATACTTTTCAACTAACTTTTATACTTACAGGCAACCAATTACTGTTCCAGAGGAGCCCAGAGTTAATATTTTTGGGTTTGAAGCTTCACTTTATTTGAGACTATATAAATAAGGTTCTCATGAAGTATTTATACCCCCTAACCCAGCTCTGGGAAGAAAACAAAAGCAATGAGTAAATAATGAAGAATCAGATTTGTGCTTTTCCATTTTAAAAACGATGTGAATTTTTAAATTCTTGAAGGGAAAGAAAGGCTTTGTTGTCACATAAACCCAAGTCTCATTCAGCATGGGGCAGGCCCTGCATTTGTTAACTCTGTTTCCCACAGTGCTGGGGTTTTGCTGAAGTGACTGGGGTTGGATTTAGAGCTGTGACAGGCTCTGTGCACACGGACAAACATGCTACACCCCTGTATATACATTTATATATATCGACATGTATATTTCTGGCTGATTATCCACCTCTGAGCCACAAAATCCAGAGTTCTCCTTACAAACCCCTCACCCCTGTGATGGTGCCACTTGTCCCCTGCTCCTTCAGTGCTGTGAGTTCAGGCTCTGACCCCTTTGGGAGATTTCGTGCAGCCCAAGAGCAGTGAGAACTGTTTGCTTTGCATCCAGTCCCGTGTGTGGGGTTTCCTGGCACACACACAGCTTTCAGCACAAGCACGAGGTGCTTTAACAGCTCCATTGTGCTCATTGGGGTTGAAATTTGCCTCCCTTGTGACTCAGTGGATTGGCCCCAGGAGTGGCTCTCCCAGCCCTACCCGAGCGAGTTCTTCGTGTGTTGCCATCAATTATTGTCCCTCTTTGGCCTGAATTCCCAAACTGCCCAACACCTCCAGCTCTGCTGCAGCAGTGAGAGCTGAGCTCACAACCCCTCTCTAGGATGGGACTTAAAATAACCCAAATTCATCCCTGTAAACAACTGCCACTCTAAAGCAGGTAATTACGTCTGCTCGAGATAATGTCATTTGCATATGCATTTGTAACTGCACGAGCGTTCCTAGAAACTTTAATTAAGAATTAGGCTTTCATTTCCATGATTTTGTCTCTTTCTGCTGCTCCCACTGTTTTTATATTTTATTTTCGGGGCCCTTTCCCCACAGAGGAGTTTTTGATGACCCTTCAATGTCTTCTAAAGACATTTATCCTGCAGGCACTGAGCGTGATTTGATTTCTCTCTCCCCCACCTCTGTTTTATGTTCCTAGGTGTAACACTAAGCCATGACTCAGCACATTTCCAGCCCCTAAAAAATCAAATTTCAGTGGCTCTGATGACTCCTCGTTGTGCTGAGATCAATAGCTGGGAGCACCCTTCACCCCTGGGTGTGTGGAGTGACCCACACGTAGCCCTGGGAGCACCTGGAAATTCAATAGCAGTGCTGGCCATTCATGCTTGGAATAGCAAAGAGATTTCTTTTTGGTTTTTAGGTTCTTCTACCTTGCTTTACACAAATTGGTTTTCTAAAAAAGGCTCTGAGTCCCTCAGAGTTTGTATTTTGTCACTGGGTAATAGGGAGATGGAGATAGTTATGGAGTATCTACCAAAGTAATGATTCCCCAGAGACAGAATCTCACTGCATTTATATTCCCCAATTATTTGAATTTGGAATTTCTCCTGTAAAGCTGCTTTGCCACCCTGCTGCTCTGTGCTGTACAACACGGGATAGAATGCATTTCTGAGGGAGTTAATTCCTAAATCCCACTGAGGTGTGCTCAGGTGGGAAGGGCCACACTCCCTTTTAAACCCACTGTGTGACTCTGGAATATTCCTTGGAAATCCTCTGGAACTGATGTCGATTTCAGCAGATTTCAGCAAATAAGAGGAGAACTTAACCCTCACCGTATTCTATTCATGTTCTAGTCACAGTTCTGGATACTACCCCAATAAAAAAAAAGCTGTTGAGCCTTAAATTAGGTACCTTTTTGGGAAAAAAAGGTGCAATTTTGTCATGAAACTGAAAAAAATACATCATTTGTTGAGTTGGCATTTCATCCAGGATAAGCCATTGGCTTTGTACAGAAAAACATGAGCCAAGTCTTGGTGTAATTCACTGTAGCTTCCTTTTATTTTTGCCCTTTAAATGATGCTAATTAATATTTTTAGAGAACCCTGAAACTGCTGCTCCTGGTGCTGTATGCACAAATATTCATCCCAGCTCCTTGTTCCTGGGAATCTGCCTTCCCGTGCCATGAAATCTGTCTTCATTAAAGAGCAGTAACACCATTTTTATCTACTGAGGGTCACAGTTTTACTTCCTCTCTACAATTCTAAGTGCCCTTATTTATTTTTTAGACCACTTTGTTCTCCAATGCCTTTTTGGTAATGTGTGCTATGAAAAAAAAAAAGAGAAATCAGAGTTCTGAGTGGACCCCATTTGACAGCACTTTGCCAAGTGTGGGTTTTTATCTAAGGCAGAATAACACAGAACTCTAAACAGACTTTCACAAGGTCACAAAAGAAATTACCTTTTCTGCATCAAGACTTATAGGCCTTGCAGGACTATCCTTCTTCCCTGAAGCTGTTTCTTGTCAAATGGAAGAACCTCAGGAACATTTGAGGTGCCCACCTTTAAATTAGATGAGCTGTTGAATACAGAAGAAACAAGGGATATTAAGGAAACACAGTTGGTTTCATCTGCTATAAATGTGCCTGTGGGTTGGTTCAGGCACCAATGTGCTTTTTTATTGATATTATTCTTTCTTGTTTGCTTGCTTGCTTTTCTCTCTCTTGCTACAGCTTGTCTTCATTGGCAAGATCAATCTTTCTTTTCCTCCTGGTTTTTATTAAAACCACTGTTGCCTTTTGTTGCATGGCCAGAATTGATCCCCTGCGATAAGGGAAGGTTGGGTGGAAGGAGGGCCATAAACAGAGTAAATCACAGCGCAGAGAGCGTGGCATTTAACAGGCTGTGTGCACAGGAAAGGGCAGGTGTCACATCCAGAGCTCTCATGGCCCAGAGGGGCCATTCCAGAGGGGGTCCTGCTGCAGGAACAGCAACACGAGGTGATTGCTGGGTCACTTCTCCTGATGGATGGCCAAACTTTCCCTTGTTCTGGCCTCAGCTACATCCCCCCTGCCTGCTGTGCTCTGACAGCCCTTTCCTTCTCTCAGTGAAGGGCTCTGCCTCCTGCTCCTCTCTGTTTCCAAGCCAGCCCCAGAAGAGCCCCTGTGGTCCTTGTGGAAGGCTGGAAATGTGCCCATGGACTTTCATGCCCTGCTCCCTCCAGGCAGCTGACCCTTCTTCAGCACTGGATTCATGCACACAACATGTAGGTGATGCTGTGGGCTGAGCCTTCAGCCACTGAGGCAAAGGAATCCAGCAGTAAATGGGATTTCAGGGGGATGGCAGGGATGGGGTTGAATGCCCAAGGTGGTGGCTCAGAGCTGGTTCTGGCCAATTCCATGAGAGGGGAGAGCAGGGCTTTGGGGTGAGACCTCAGGAACTCAGGCAGGAAAACGTAGCAACAGCAGAACCGAAGGGATGACAGGGCTGAACTTCCCCTGTTGGTTGGGAAGAGCTGAAATGCTGCACCAGGCCTTTCTAGAATCATCACAGAATCTGTACCAAGGGCTCCTAAACAGCCAACAAAACGTCTCTGAATATTAGAAAGCTGTGGTGCCTCTGTGCACAAAGACACACCCACACAGCAACAACTGGGGGGCTTCACACTCAGGGTGTTGGAACAGGCATTTCCCCAAATCCACAGAGTGTAAGTGAGAATTCAACCCCTTGGCTTGATTGCACTTAGTTCTGTCCCAGCAATTCCAAGGCTTTCCACATCCACTGCCCTGTGGAAGGAAACACTGGATGGGGTTTTTTTCTGAAGTGAGAGAAATTGTAGAGGCATAAAGAGACACAGTTCAACTGCTCTTCAGATACCTCATTTCTGCAAAGCTGGTGCAGCTCAGAACTCCACACCAATTAAAAATAAGTGAATTACAAAGAAAAATCAGCAGTGAGAACAAGGACTAATTGGACTGGAAGGGGAAAAATAATAAAGTGGATACATATTTTGAGAAGTGGTCCCAATAAATAAAAAGGAGAGACACTTTGCAGCCTCTCCATTTGTGCTTTATATAGAGTGATGCTCAAGGCAGGGTGATTCATGTGATGAAAGAGAGGATCTGAGCAGATAATAGTTTGCCAATTCCCTGAGCTGCTTGCAGGACACAGAAGGTTGTCCAATTAATCCCTCTTGTTTGGATTAATCGTGCCGGTCTGTTCTGCAGAAGGAGCAGGAGCCAAACAAGAGCAGAAGGAATTCTTCACAGGAGGGATTTCACTCAAGAAATTCACCTTTGGGGTGAATCAATGTCTGGAACTCAGGCAATAATCTTCACAACGAAATCAAACCCCCTCTCTCATTCATGTCCAATCTGTATCATGCACTGATTAAAGTAAATCATATGCAATAACCTTGTAAACCCTGACACACTTTGTATCACACCCGAATTAGCAGCTGTTCCACAAGGCTTTTGCAGCCCCTGCTCCCACCTTGTCCTGCAGTCCTTTCCTGTTTCCTGCTTTCCACCTCTCCCATTACTGTGTTTCCAGTTCCTTTCATGTCCCTCTTTTCCTAAGACATGACAGAGAAGGAAACAAAGAATGGCCCATCCCTGATAGATCCCAATAGCTGTTTCATCCTGTATATTAATGCACTTTCTGAATACATGAAAAGTATTCAGATGGCCTCAAAATAAGGGTAGAGCGAGACAATACAGGAGCAGATGAGCAGGGGGTTTTGTGTTTGGTTCTTGTATAAAGGTGTGATTACAGTCATTTGTGTCATTCTGGGCACATTTGGTAGGAAGTGACCGCTCTCCTTTGGTGCAAAATTGCTCACACACACTTGGAGGGTGTCCTAAAGCAGGGGAGTGTCACATGGAAGTGACTCTGCTCTTTAAGGGCTCTCTCAGACCCAAACTTTCCTTACCTGCATCAAGTGCAAAACACATGGAGGCTGCAGCAAACAGGTGTAAAATGTCCATGGAAATGTCCACCCTCCTCTCAAAGACACCCTGACCTTTACAAAAGAATTCCATATTTGGTTACAAATAGAGTTGTAGCTGAGCTCTTTTCCACATCCTTCCTCTTTGTGCACTTGCACATGCACAAACAGAGGCACATTTAGATGGATACAACAACCTGGAGCAATCCTGGGCTGCTGAATATTTGATGAGCCTTTGGCAGGTCAGTCCTTATGGATGATCCTGGTTGTGGCTCCTTCACAGCCTTTTCCAGCTAATTGCAAAGGACCCCAGAAGGCCCATAGTCCTCAGAGGGAATAGGCAGGAAAATATCCCCTTGTGAACACAGAGAGGTGGGAGGGAGGTTGCCTTGGGTGTCAGACTGCCACAGAAACCATAATTACATCTCCTTACAAAGGAGAGTCATTCCTAATGGCACCTAATTACAAGGGAGGGTAAATGATCAGCAACTACTTAAATGTACCTTAAATTTATTCAAAGAAATAAGACTGGGAGTTCAATCCCCAGAGGCAAAGCTTTATGTGGGGGCAAGATCAGTTATCCCTAATTTTTAGTTTTAAAATGCAGGCATTTGGTTTATAAACAGGGAGATAAAGTCAAGGTTACTGAGCCCTGTGTGAAAATGAAGGTGCAACCCAACCCTGAGCTCCAGGTTGTGAAATACCAAAGAGGAGATTGTAAGGAAGTGCTTTAAGTGTCTTTCCCCACATCCTTATCCCTCATTTCCATCCTTCCTTCCTCACAGCCACACAGAGATTTCTTTTAAACACCACTTTAGTTGTGCCATCCGTGCTCTCTGAGGGCTGCAGGGGAGAGTCAAGGGAAGAACCAAGTCCTGCCAGGGCAGGGACTGAGTTTTCCCCTGGGAACTCTTGTCTCTTGGCTGGCAGAGCTCAGTTGGGATGAGCAGAGATGCAATTCTCACGTTCAATAAATCCATCTAACCCCAGGTGTTCGTTCAACATCTGCTCTGCAAAGGGGCTGCCTTGGAAGTTGTTGCTGGATTTGGTGAGCAGGACCCTTTAACACCCTGCCCTGGGGAGCAAATAGCTGAGGATGGTCCCAGTGGCTGCTCAGAAAGCCAAACCAAGGCACTGAGACATTCCCGGGCCATGGAATGCTGTTCTCCAGGAATAAATCAGGGCTGACAAGGTGCACTTTAACAAGAAGGAGCACCCCGGGCTGGGGCTGCGTGATTGGCAACCCTGATCAATTCCTGTGATTGTTATTGACTCTGGGCAGGCTTGGAATGCTGGAATGTGTTTCCCTGCTGGAGCAGGGGAGTTTTGATGGGTTTGAAAAATTGTATTGCAGAGCTGGTGGTGCCCTAAGACACACAGATATTCCAAGGCACTGCTGAAATCTGACTGAGCCCATGGATAATTTCCATTCCTGATCCTTTTGTGTCCCAATCTGTCCTGGGCAGCCCAGAATTGGCAGACCAAAAGTGCCAGGACACCAAGGTGTTGCTGCTTTTGGAGTGCTAGGGAAGCCACATCATTGAATGACCCTGTTTCTACAAGCTCTCGTGCTGAGGAGTTTGCAAGAGCAATGGGTTCTCTACTGGGAGGTTGGAGAAGGAATCAGAGAAAGAGGAAAGAAAGAGCAGAAGGCAGAAATGTACTGTAATTCCCATTTTACAGATGGACACAAAGATTTCAGATCAGGGGGATGTATTGACACCTGTAAATGTAAACCTGAGTTGCTCTGCTCTGTCTGCAGTCCATGGATTTGAACATACACAGAGAACTTCTCTGTAAAGGCACAGCCACAGAATCTCTAAATTGTGTTCTATTGTAACTTGGGGAGTAGCAGGGGAGGCAAATGGTCATTAAGTTCTGGACCACTCTAATTACCTATTGCTCTTCTTTCTGCCATAGATACACACACATCTGGGTGTGTCTCTGGGTTTGAATGGCACATCTGCTGTAGGTCTGTAACAGTGAGTGGATTATGGATCTCCAAAATCACTCAGGCGGTTTGTTATGGAAGAAATGCATAGTGTGGGTCCCTGTGGTGGTACAGCTGTAGATATAAATGAGATTTGTCTGCATTTGTTTGCACTACAGATGGTTTAAGCAACGCTGGGACAGAGCCTTGGCTGGCAGCTGCCTTCGCAGGAGATGTAAATGTTGGTGGCACCAAGGATTTGTTGATAGCAAATGTATCTCGAACCTGCCTGCAGAAGAAATAAATGTCCATTTTTGAATATGGCTGTGAGAAAAGAGAGGAATCTCTATGTAAATATGAATTTGTCACTTTGCAGCATAGGTCTGAACTATTTTGAAAAGCATGACCTTCCTTTAAAGGGAGCTTTCCAAAAGTCTGGGATCCTCTGCCCATGCCCAGAGGTTCCTGCAGGTGGGTGCAAGGTGCTTGCAGGTGTTTTGTGCTCATCCTCAGAGGCTGAGGGACATTTCTGTGCCCAGCCTTGGCACCACCTTTGCTGGAGCTGAGGAGACAGACGGGCAGAGCTCCCTGGCAGCAGAGCCAGGGAATTCAGCACCTCATTTTGTGGGAGCAGCAGCTCCAGGAGCACCATTCTCACGTCCCAGCTGCAGCAGCCCAGGGAGGGTTTGCCAGTGCAGCTCATTCCTGGGGCTCACAGTTGTCTTTATAACTGAAAGGGAGGAAGGAGAGCTCAGTGAGGCTCCACAGAGAATCCCAGAGGGGCACAGGGCCCTGCTGGGGACATTCCCAAGCCACAAGCTCTGTTTCTGTCCCAGAGCAGTCTCAGGCAAGCCCTCCATGTCTCTGTGCTTCCCCCAGAAATTGAAATGATTACTGTGACCTTTCATTACTCACTGATCAGGGGGATCTGGGTTACAGAAATGCTATTGATTTTTTAACCATTTATATTGGGGTGTGTTATGAAGTATGTTATGATTCATGTTCTGTGGTTTGGGTGCATCTGAGTTTGACAAGGCCCAGCTTTTCCAAAGAACAGTTGTTTCAGACAGAATGCAGCTACATCTCCATGCCTTTATGTACATCCCAAATTAAATCTTCTCTGAATCCAAAACGAAGAGCCAATAAATTCAGGAGACGAGAATATTTCACATCCCTCCAATTATAATCAGCTCTGGAGAGAGGCTTGTAGGTAACAAATTACCTGCACAATCTTTAACCCCAATTACTGACTCCTTGTGCTCATTCATAATTGTCTTTTCTGAAAACTCTTTCTTGCTGAGAAAGTACATGATGAATTGAAGCTGTGGCTGTGTGTGGACAGCTCCACGTTGATGTATTGTCTGAAGGGTCCAGTTTCCTCAAACACTGGCATAAGCAGCATCCCTGTGAGATCCTCCCCCCTCAGGAGGACACCCCAGGGAGAACAAAAAACCCTGGTATGGAACCTTCCAATACCAATTCTTGTTAAAAGACACTGGAAAGAGAGTGACTGGCCAGAGAGCAGTGTCATTTATTACATTGGCTGATCTCCACTAAGTTCCTTTTGAGCAGTAGCTCTAATTTTGAGTTAAGGGCTGCAGGATTACCCAAGCTCAGATATTTTAAAGTCTTGGGTTATGAACCCTCTATATATTTGTTTCATAAACAAACCTTTGAGCTTGGAGACTCTCTGGTTGTGCCCAGCCACTGTGTGCACACCCTTGTGGGAAGGGAAAAGGATCAGAAATACAGCCCTCATTGAAGAAACCCTGGGATGGATGTTCTGCCTGGAAATTGGGATATTGTCAGCCAAGCCAGACAGCAGCTGGTTGGGAATGGCTCAGCCTTGAGCTGGGAAGGGGAATGGGATAATGTGGGGCAGCAGGATGTGACTGCAAACCTGCAGTGCCAGCTGGTGCTGGGGGGGACAAAAGGGAGACAGAGAGAGAAAAAGGGGGAGATTTTCAGGCTGGTGGGACTCTCAGCTTTGTGCCCCCAGGTAAATCCCTGTGGAAGGTGACCAGGGTGGATGTGCAGCCCGGGCAGAGATTTTTATGTATGTAATTCCATCTCGTGAAATGATGATGGCTGCACTAAAGACATCCAGGTGATCTATGGCACTATGGCTTCAAATACAATAAAGCAGAAAATAGAGTGGAAGTGTATGGATTTTAGCACAGATACAAAAGCAAGTGCTGCTGTGATTGATGGCATTGAGCTGAATTGCTGGAGCCTGGCAGTGAATGAGCTCAGCCTGCTTAAGGGGCAGCATTTAATATTGCTAATTCTCCTCTCCTGATCTCTTTGCAGAAATCCTGCAGTGTGAAAAAAAATCAACTCATACCTGTTTTCTGATCTCTGCATCGATTGTATAAGTTGGGAGTCAAAAAAAGGCTGTCCCAGCCTTCAGGTGTGTTGGATATTCTTGTTATGTCCTGCTTTAGGGCAGGGCAGTGGTTTGGGCAGGGGAGGATCTCTGTGCCCCCACTGGCTCCGAAACTCTCCTTGCTCTTCCTGGAAGCTGTTTTTCCTGGCTTTATGGTGTTCTTTATGATCCATTGCAAAGCCTTCTGGTGCTGGGATTGGCAGGGCTCTCCTCACACCCTGCAGATTGAGCCTCAGGGAGCTGGGCTGGGCAGGAAGGACAGGAAGGGAGGGGCACACCTTAACCCTGGATTTGGCATTCTATCTCTGCATGTGAGATAGAAAAAAAACCAAACCAAGGGATGACTTTGAAGATGATAAATAAATACCACCTGAGGATGATAAATAAATATCACTGATGCTGCTGTATTGAGATTGAGGTACTCAGGATGGTGTGGAACGTGGCAAACACAGTCCTGGCAGAAGTGCAGGCAAGCAGGAGAACCAAACTGCTGGCTCATTTCATCCAAACGACCCCAGCGTGCCTGGGGGAGCAGGGAAGCAGCAATACCCTTCCTGGAGTCCTCCCAGTGATTCTGTGCCCAGCCACGCAGCAGCTGAGAGCTTCTGTTTGAACTTTGGGAGAGAAAAATAGCAAAACATTGTGCCAGATTCGTTCTGACTTAAATAAATGTCAGGAAGGAGAATGAGGAGAGAGTGGCCCATGAAGTGTGGGAATGCAAACATTGCTGCCTGGCTGCCTCAGGTGTTTATTCTCCAAGAGTACACACTTGTTACTCTGTGGAATGGAGGTGAGTTAGACCAGCAGGAGACCTGGCCCATAATGCATATTGAAAAGTCACAGAATAACCCATCCTCAATCTTTAATACCAAATTTTGACTGTATTTTGGGCACACCTTGGTGTTATGGGAGGACAGGGACTGGTTTGGAGAGGGCTTTTTACACTGGCCTTTCAGGGGGTTCTTGGGGTGTTTGGTGTAAGGATTATAAATACAAAATAATAAATATTCTTGGATGCTACAGAAGTGCCAGATGCTCAGGCCAGCCAAGCCACTCTTTCATTCTCAGGTGCAATCAAATCATTTCTTTCCTGAGAGAGGAAAAGCCAATTCATAAGGAACAGAACCCTCCTGGCCACGAAGGGTCTGGAACAACAAAACCTGCAGATGTTTTCCCCCTTTTCTTCCCATTTTTAATGCCTCACCTGTTCTCTGCTGGCTGGAGGACACAGAGGGTCCCTGAGCCTGCCAGACTGAGCCTCTGCAGCCACTGCAGGAGCTCCCTGAAGGCTCTGGAGCTCAGAGGGGGAGGAGGATTGCTCAGAGGGCTTGACCTCTTTGGCTTTGACCTTGTAAAGAAGACTTTATTTCTTTCATAGTGTTTGTTTCAAAGAATGAGAGGAAAAGCCCTGTATTGGAGTACCTGCAAGCATAAAAAAGATGTAAAATGGATTTTGCCCAAAGGATTTCCAGCATATTCCCACCTCTTACTCTCTCTTTGTGACTCAAAAGAAATGTCTTTCAGTGTAGAGAATGTGCTGGGGGTTTATACAAGGAGAAAAATAATGTTGGACATTTGGAGAGCTGTAAGAATATAAAAATGTGGTACCTCAGGGGTGCAGCTTGCCAGGCCAGAGGAGGAGAACACTGGGTAACTCCAAGGTTGTAGACAAGTCCAGGAAATCTCCTTAAAACTCCAAGCATCTGTTGCAACATTAGTGCTGTTTTATCAGTTAATATAAAAGGTGTTTGCAGCTCAGTGAAACCCAAACATTGAGATTATTGCACATTTTATTGGCTTTTCCTGAGCTCTGAAACTTGAAATTCATCTGCCTCTAACCTTTCTCACCCAAGCCAGTTCCACACATGAGTGAGGAGCGAGCTGAGATTACAGGGAGCTGCCAAGGAATGAACTGACCTGTGTTCCTCTTTCAAACCCCATATTAAAATATAGGAGGCACAATTGTCAAACAGAAGAATTGCAGGATGATTCCTGGGGAATGAAGGGGCAGCTGCTGGTCCTTCTGCTCCCTTCCACTGCTGGCTTGGAATGCTCTTGGGAAGGGAAAACACTTGCCCATCATGTAGAGGAGAGCAGAGCTGAGGGGGCTGAGAGGGCTGAGGTTGTGGGTTTGGGATTGCTTACAGCTTTTTAGGTGAGGTGATAAAGATGTAATCAAACTTTCCTCTCTCAAACGTTTTATTTATGGTAAAGGCAGTCAATCTACTATGTAATATTCATTTAACTTGTTTGTCAAAAACAGTTTTCTGCTCAGATTTTTTGGCTCCCAGCTCCTGCACATCCTGGGAATGCAGAACACACATTCCTAGAGAGGCTTCTTTTTGGTTTTTTTTCTCGTACTTTGATGCCAGTGCTTAAGCTGAGATCAGAACTTACAAAACAAAGGGTCTATTCTGTGCTATGTTTCTCATTTTTGTAGACAGTTTCTGCTCTGGCACCTTGAAGAATTCCAACATTCCAACAGCCCTTTTATTGCACTGTTTGGCATTTCACAGGGGCTCCCTTTGCTGCATTTCTTGCCTTTTAACCTCTAATTACACCTAATTTCTAATTTCCAATTCCTAATTTCTAATTTCTTTGCAGGGCCTGGCCAAAGGTGATGTGAGCAAGTCCTTCCTCTCCCATTTTCTCGTGCTACTTCCCCTGTTTTGAGGAAATCCTGGTCGTGCCCTGTTTTGTTTCTTTGATATGATTGCACATATTCTCAGTGATGCTGAACTTTGATCTCCCTGCCTTGTACAGCTGTTCTTGTGACATCTCCACAGTGTCAGGCATGAAAGGCTGTGTCACTTTAATGCTGGTGACTTGTGTAACTTGTAGTTGGAAGCCTTAAAATGCCTGATGTCTGTTCTGACTCAGTGTGAAGGGGTGGCTGTGGGTCTCATAATGTCACTTTTTGTCATGCTCCCAGGGGTTTTGTGCCTCTGGAGTTTGACACTCCCTATCACCACACAGATGATCACTTCCAATGGCAGATATTTTCTGTGCCCTGACATTTGGAAGGGTTGGTCTAAGTGCTCTTCTGAAGCAAATGTGGTCACTCTGGATTTCAGTGAGTCCATCTCACTGGTTCCTGTGAGGTTTCTCCTGGGGTTCTGCCCCACCATTGAGAAGCTGTGATCCCAGAACAGCTCACTGGGATTTTGCTGTGCATTCCTTCATATTCCAAGTGCAAAGAGCACATTCACCCTGGGAACAGCAGCCACCACAGGGTGGTGACATGGGGGGTGTGAGCACAGGGACAGGGTCTGGGGGCTGGCAGAGCTCTGCTCCTTGGTCTCAGCAGTGCAGTGAAAAGCATCATCTCACGGTGTGCAAAACCTGGCTTGGAGAAATGGGCTGTGAGTGGATTTCTGGGCTGGGAGTGCTGTTTGCCTGTTCTGAACTCCTTTCCCAGAGCTCTGCCCTCCAAGTAGAGCCCACACTGGGTTGACTTCTCGCTGCAAGAAAGCCACTCCTTGAGAAGCTAATCCCTTGTTCCAGCCTGCAGCATCTCTTGGCCTGAGTTGTTCTGACATCCAGCCACTCCAAGCAGCCCAGATTCTCCCTTGGCTGCAGTGCTGCTTTGCAGGAGCTCAAATCAGAGCTGGAACACCTCAAGCAGGGATTGCAGCAGCAATTAAAGCATTGCTGTCCACAGCCATCACTCCCAGCTGGGCTGTCTGCCTGTGACAGGGGGGCTGATTGTCTGACTCTCTGAATTACACTCAAATAACTCCATCCCTCTTCTCCAGGCACCCACTGGGGCACCTCTCAGCTCTGCAGGCCTTTGCCTTGGCTCCCTGACACACGATGGATTTGAGTTGGCATCTTACCCAGCCAGCTGGGCTTGTGCATTCCAGATGAAACCCAAGCCCTCTCCTGGGTAAGAGTCACACAGAGCTGAACGAGAGCAAGGATTCCACAAGGAGATAGGGAGAGAGCTGTTTATTGGGAATAGCCTTTCCTACCTGCATCTGTGACATGTTTTACAATTCTTCAGAGGGATGAAACCCACAGAAGTCCCAGGTCTCTCGAAGTGAAAACTTCACTGTGAACTTTTAATAAAACACAAGTGCAATTGGAAGTGAAGCAGCAGAAATAAGGGATAGGAAGGTCCATAATGACTGGGAAAAGCATGACAGGATGGTGGGAATGCTGCTGAATTCCCTCCTTTCCCTGGAACTTTCTGACTCCCTTCCACAGAATGAGCAGCACAACAGCCTGCACTAAAAAACTGGTGCCCAAAGTCACCCAAATGAGGCAAATAAAGGCCCTTCCCTCAGCTCTGATGTGATTTTGTGTGACCCTGAAGGAGGTGACGAGGGCTTGTGCATTTTGTCCTGTCAGTTCATGTCTGAAGAAAAGAACAAGCAGAGCCTTAAGCACTTGCAAAATAAACATCTCTGAGACCTGGGAACCAGGAAAAAATGCCACCAAATTCTGAATTGGTGCCAGACATGAAAATGTGCTGTTGAGTTTGTCCCCAGAGTGTGAGCAGGGATGGGAGTGCCTTTCCTGCTCTCAGACACAGCCTTTCTGAGCTCCCTGTCCTGAAATAATACCCCAGATAGGAAAGGGGCTGTGCTGCAGGGAAATACTCCTCTCCTGGAGCTCCCTGCAGGGTCTGCTCAGTGGAGAACACACAGGGCAAGGGCAATGGCAAATGGATAATTTCCAATAACTTTGTGAGGCTGCTCTTGAAGCTGGAAGAGGGCAAGTTGGAGGGCAGGTGCTCAGCGAGTCAGTAAATAGGATCAATTAATAAAATATCTTATGGAAATCTCTGCATTGCAATTGCAGCTGCAAAGGCTCTGAAATGTCTACAATCTGTTATTAAATGTTGGAGGAAAGAACTGGGGAATAGATCTCATTTTGTCCTCTAGGCTATCATTTCATGTGAGTGCAGGTCAGATCCCTTTGGATTCCTAAATAAATCCATGAGGAGCCTTGCTGAGTGTTTGGGTCCAATCTCCAAAGCCAAATTTATCTGACACAGCCTTGGGATTCTTGGAGGATTAATTCACTTAATCATAACTGTTTTCTGCAAGCATTTTAATCAGCTGCTAATCCTGATCCCTCCGTTCACATTTGCTAATTAAATCAAGTTTATTATTTTTAAGTGTTCCCTCAAACCCAATGAGCCTTATGGAAATGGGTGAGAAGGTCTGTGAAATGTCACAAACAAGATCTTTTTCTCTGGGGAATTGTTGTGTGATTTTTATTTCTCATTACTGTGACAGGCTGTTTATGAAAGACCCTCTTCCTTCCTGCTGTACAGTGGGCACTTTGGGAACTGCATTGCCTGGAAATCAGTTTTTGGATGAACTGTGGAACTAAAGAGTTGTAAAGGACTGGAGCAAGTGTTGTCACCATCCCTGGAAGTGCCCAAAAAAGATGTGGATGTGGCACTTGGGGACATGGTTTAGTGCTCAGCATGGTGGTGGGTTGATGGTTGGACTTGGTGATCTTAAAGGGCTTTTCCAACCTCACCAATCCTGTGATGTGCAAATATGGGATTGTTGGGAAGCTTTTAAGGAGGAGATGAAGGAATAGGTGAAGGAAGAAGATGTTTCTAAAGGTATTGGGTCTGTGTGACAAATCAGTGAATGGAAACACCCCTGTGGTTCAAGTCCAGCATGAGCAAAGGTCATCACAGACCAAGGAACTGTCTCAGCTCATCCTTTGGGAAGGGACTGCTGAAAAATGGACCTGCTCCAGTGGGAAAATGACTCCCTAAAAAAGATTAATAGTCTCCTGAAATTGGTCTGTCAATATTTTTCCAGGCAACAGAACAGGAGGATTTTTACAGCCATTTAAAGATCCAGAATATTTCGATGCCTTGAGTTAAATCAAGTTCTCGTGAGCAAGAAATGGGTTGGGGAGCTGTGTGAAAGCAACAAGACAAAACCTTTTCATACCCACGGACTGCCAGAGCACATGGAGGTTTTGGGATGTAACAGGGACAGTCTGATCCCTGTCTGACAGGGATAGAAATGCTGCAGGAATGAGTTTTCTGAGTGGGGCCGTTCAGCACAAACCCAGAGGAGGAGCTGGGAGGGATCTCAGAGCAGTTTCCAGTCCCTGTAAACACAGCCCTGGGAAGCTGCTGGAGCCAGAGCAGCAGTGACACCCCCAGCCTGGGATTCGGGGGGCCTGGCAGGGATTTTAGGGCTTTTGGTTCTGGGGAGGGGTGTGTGGTGTGGGGCAGAGCTGGGCTGGAATGGTTTGGTTGGTTTCCAAAGGATCGAGAAATGCCGCCTTCCTGCTTGGCTGTTTTCTCCCCTCACCACTCCAGCTCGGTGTTCTTGTTTTTATTCATAAAAACAGATAACAAAATTAATGCCTTTCAGTAGTAGTAGATCACTCCCCACAGCTGTTAAGCAGATTTTTTTTCCCCAATGAAGTCACTTGCTGAAAATAGCAATAAACAAATTACACGACCAGAGTTCAACACACACCGAATCCCCCCAGACTGTCTGGGAAGTCTTGTTAGATATAATTGTGGGCTTGTTCCACTTTTCCTCCCCTCAGGTTTTCTTACTGCAGATAATTCCAAGAGAATCATTTTTGCTTGTATGATTAATGTGTTTTATGCCTTCTACGCTCACCAAAACCTGTTTGGAGCATTTGTCCTGATCACAGTGGAGACACATCAGAAAACCTTGGACCAAATATGAACTGCACAGTGCTCAAAAAAGCAAATTTTCTTCTCATCCTAAACCCTCAGGTGACATTGGAATGGTGTCCAGCGTGTCTTGGATCCAACACTGTGACTCCATGAGGTGTTAAAGGTCCCTGGACTGGTTCTGCACTTGGTGGGTGAAGTCAGGAAGGAGCAGGGAGCACCTCAGGAATGTCTGAGTTCCTGGGAGCACCAGGAGAAGGCTCTGGCATCCTTTGGGGGCTGTGAAATTCCCTCCCTTTGCACTGGGGGGTTCTGGGCTATTTACTCTGGAGCAGCACCAAGGCTGGAATCCCAGCCTGGCTCCTCTCCGGGATTTCTACACGACTCCATCCCACTATTCCTCAATTATTGGTCTGCTGCTTCTTAAGAGAACTTTGTGGCATCAGCAGGAGCTCAGTTTTAATTAAATATGCCAATAATTCTGAACACCAAGTCACTCTGCTGCCAGCATTAATGCCACGTGCTGGCTGCAGCAGCACCAATAGCCAGGGTTTGCCTCTGCAAATGGCACATTGCTGCACTGCTGGAGAGTAGGAGGTGTGTGAGTAAAACAGAGCAATGAATTAAGCAGAACAAAAAACAACAACTGTTTCCAGCATTAATGTGCAATGTAGGAGACTCCCAAAGCATATCAAGTGAAGCTCATCAGGGAAATCCTACCAAGCCTCGACTCCTTGAGTATCAGAGAGATTATTTTGTGTAAGCCATCTGAAAGGTATTGTAACATAATTAGTTGCTCAGAGTTGTAGGAAGCTGCTGCCAATTCTTCCCGGGTTTCATTTGTAATTTGCCTCAGGAGTGTGGAAGCTGCTTCAAAACCTGTTTAGAGACAATTCTACAGGGGGAAGGCTATAAATATCCATGTGAGCTGTTAGAGCCACCCCTGCCTGGCTAAAACGAGAATAAAAAGGGATTTTTCCCATCATTGGGGGCATTTGAAGCCCACTGAGTGTCTGGGAGTGTGGAACTGCCGTGGTCTGAGTTGGCTTTGGTCTGTCACTGCCTCCTAGTCCTGCTATTAATGAGTTTCTCTAATTACATTCCTGGTAAGGTGCGCCCAGAGAAGTTACTTATTAAAATTCTCTGTCCTTCCTTTTTAAATGCATGACTTATTAAAAGTGTAATTGTTCAAGGGGAAATGAAGCACTGGGAATTCTATTTATTTATACAGAGAGAACCAAAGCCTTCTGAAGTCAGGGGAAATTTTTCTATTCATCTCAGTGACTTTTGCATCAGCCCTGTAAGATACAAGTAGAGACAACTTCAAACCCTCTAAATTGTTTTCCTGTGCAAGACAATCTTCAAGGGCTGGGGGTGCCCACCTGCCTTTCTGTTCAGCATGAAATGCACTGCACAACAACTCGGGCAAAATGAGATGAGACAAACCTGCAGTTATTAAAAAAGAGCCAGAGCCAGGGCTTTAAAAATGGAGAAGGGATTGGGGAAGACACATAATAATGTGAGTTAATGTATTTAAATTCACAACTCTGCCAGGTTTTAATATCTTTTGTTAAGCACCATCCCAAAGGAGGAGGTTGTTGGGGCTGGTTCTGACTCTGATACAGTTTCTGACCTGAATTCTGGGTTTGCAAAAGTTCATTCTTGCCATTTTCTGAGCAAGTTTCAAAGAACTGGCTGGTCCTCGTGTCCTCCATTTGTTTTCCTGCTGCATCCAGCTGGAATTCTGCCTCAGCAGCACACGAGTTTGTGAGGAAAGAGTGAAGCTCCTGCAATCACTGGACTTTGGCTTCCCACTGCCCTCCAGACAGGGGCAGGTGCTCAGCTCCCTTCCTTCCTCTCCCCCAGGGCCACCCTTGGAAATCTTGGCCACTGTGCTCATCTCTGAGGGACAAGATTTCATCCTGGCTCTCTCCCATTTATCCCTCACTATTTTTCATCCCTTTTCCATATGGAGTGATGTTTTAACTGCCAAGCTGAGTTATGCAATAATATATGTAAAGTCTCCTTGGTGACATTTTGCAAAGGGGGAAAAAAAATAAAGCTGTCAGGGAAATGATCCTCAGAAATCCAAGCTGTATCCTGGTTTACTTCCTCACGTTGTGTCCTGCTGCAAATCTTTTGGGATTTGGGAGTGAGAAGAGTTATCTCTGTTTTATTCACAGCCCCAGAACTGAATGTGCTCTTTCCTCCCACGGTGCAGAGCGACACAAACATTGCAGTCGGTGGGGTTGCTTTGACCCAGCCAGAAGCTCTGTCAGATCTGCTGGTGGAGAAGGATTTTTAGATAAGTTTTACCTCTGGGAAATCTCCAGGTATTCATTATGTTTCTGGAATAATTGTCCTCCCCTTTTCCTCATTTCTAGAGGGAAAGATAACACCTCTCTTTCATTAATGAGCCTTCTTTTATCTAAATTATTTAAATACAAGGCAGGGTCCCTGCTCGTTCTCCTTCAATATAGGCAGTCCTATACTGGGCTACTAAGGACACTTCTAAATGAGATTTAATAATATAGTAGGACATTTAGCATATATTAATTAAATATCAGCAGATGGTAAGGAGAGCCCTCACTGAGAGTGAATAAGTAGAGAGAAATATAACTGCCATGTAATTAACCAAAGCTGCTGAAACAATGAAGGTGCAATTACTTTTTTATTAACACATTACACTCACATGCAAGGCTGAAGAATTTAATTACTACCTAAGCCAGGGCTGGAGATGGATCTGGTACCAAAGCTGGGAGTGTGAAGATGGGAAGAGTGAAGAGGTTTGGGATGTGTGTTGAGTGGACTGATGTGCTCTCACAGCCCAACAGGGAGCCTGGCAT
Source organism: Xenops minutus (assembly GCA_035221455.1). Taxonomy (NCBI): domain Eukaryota; kingdom Metazoa; phylum Chordata; class Aves; order Passeriformes; family Furnariidae; genus Xenops; species Xenops minutus. The sequence continues at coordinate 2,831,441 of JAWWEE010000055.1, read as the reverse complement.
GTAAGCTGGGCTTTAGGTGGGTGCAAAGCTCAGGGGACCCAAGGAAACTCTCCTGAATCAACATGGAAATGGGTGTAAAACTTACAAACTCTCCATCATTTGAGTGAAATCAGTGTGTGGGGTCATGGGGGCAACCACAGCTTGGGGGTTTTGCCAGGGCAAATAAAAAGGGAGCTTCCCCCTCTCCCCAAAGCCAAAGTGCCCTCAGACTTCACTGTGTGTGTCCTCAGAGCCCTTTCTTGGGTGTTCCACATAGACATAAACCATAAATATATAAATCTTCTCAGGATTAAGGTTCAACTCCTCCAAAGAATGCCACAAAATCCTCAGGGATCTGTAGGGATTTTGGGGGTCCTTGTCAGGCACATGGGGGGGTTGGAATCCAGGCTGGTGTGTCTGGACCTCTTGGGTCATCAGTGACAAAATGAATGACTACACCAGCCCGCTGAGCAGCATCCCCTGAGACATGGGTGGGTTTATAAAACTAAATTAACCCCTTAATCCTGCAGACACTTTTCCCTGAAAACCCCTCATTTGTGCATTATTCCAGGGAAAAGCAACATTTAGTTGTAGAAGTGGGTCTGTTAACTTATGTTGGTGGAGTTCCTGTCGTATTCAACCTGACATAAAATGCCAAGAAATGGCCAAGAATGACATTTAAATGCATGGAATCGACAGACCTACCTCTAGGTGTGAGTTTGTTGGATTTCTTTCCTAAATAATAATGTAAAGCTACATTTGCCATCCAATTCTGCTGCCTTAAAGTACCTTGTTTGACATTTTACTGTGATGAGTGAACCTTTAACAAGGTCATTAGCTTTGAAGGATTTTTCTCCTGGGACCGTGGCAAGCAGTTTATTCTAAATAGCCAGGAAAAGAGGAGGAAGTATAAATAAAAATAACACTGTGTAACTGTGAGAGATTTCATTTGTAAAGAACATAAAGTGGACGTCTCCAAAAAAATAATCCAGCCCTTCCAGAGCACAGCAGTCACTGGAATGAATAAACCTGGCACAGCAGAATAACTTTATAAAAATAACAATGAACACCCCGAGGGTGTTTGTGGTGGAGGAGTCACCGAGTTCAGGGAACCTGGAGCACTCTGGTCCTTCTGAACACTCAGTGTTACCACTGAAAACATCCACAGAACCATTTCCACCAGGCTTAGGAGGTACCAGGAGAGTGGAGGACAGGTTGGTATTAATGAGAATATAAATGGGTCAGATTTGTGCTGAAAAAGTGAAGGTGAGGAGTTAAAAGCTGGAAGTGAATCTGGGACCAGAACCTTTTACCCAAGTGAGTGCACAGGGTGATGTGACAAACCCCTGAGCTGGGGCCCAGCCAGGACAGAACCAGAGAGTGAAAGGGGTGAAATGTCCCAACTAACAGAGAGCCTTTGGAACAACTGGATCATGAAAACTGATGGCAGTCTCAGAAATCATCACCACACCCCTTGTTTCACCCAGGGAGATTGAGAGAACAATGTTTAGCTCTGCTTTTTATCCTAATCCTCCTTTTCCTTCAAACACTGAATTGTGAGGAGGCAAATCCTGGCGATAGCCCTGGGATCCCAGTGCTCCAAACCATCAAGAGGTGCTTTGGTTATTGATTTAGGGAGAGGCCAGAGGGACCTCTCAGTGCAATGATCCCACCCTCCCCAGGGTCACCAGCGTCTGACCACTGCTGTGTGCACAACCCTTTCCTCAGTGCATTTAAATCAAAGTGTCCCCAAAGCACTTCAAAGGACTGACAGGTGACTTGGCACATCTTGCCCTCCAGAAGGCACCTGCCCTCCAGGGCTTGGACCAGTTCCTGACATCCTTCACTGCCTTGGGGCTCCTGTTCTAGTCTCAAATGGAAGGGCCAGACTCTTGCTGAGGAACCAGGGCAATGGAATGAACCAGGACAAGGATTCCCTGCCCCTGGAATGCTCCACTGTAATACCTGATATAGGAAGCAGAGTTGGGAACAGAACCCTTGGAATGCTGTTCTCAGTGGCAGAGAAACCCCTGGTTTACCTGGGTAAGGCAAAACCGACCCTGCCTGAATGTTCCTGGCAAACAGTTACACCAAGTTCTTCTTCTGCACTCAGAAGTGATTTGTCCTTCCTTAAAGCAATCTGCAACAGTCTAGACAAACTCATCCAGAGATATAATGCACTGGTATAAAAGTAGATTTGAGATAAGCATAATCCAGTAAATGGACAGCAGCGTGACTTCCATCTCAAACTGTGGACACTGTGACTGCTTCTGTGTGTCTCTATCAATACAGGACCTGACAGGTCCTGACAGCAAAGTATTACAGTGGGAGATCAAGGCAATGCTCCAGAGGCAGTGCCTGAGACATCTTTGTCAACTTTGCATCATCACGAAGTGCAGACCAAAGCAAAGAGTCACTTCAGCCTAATTGGCTGGATATCACACTAATTGCACTATTTAGTGAGTTATTATCAAGGAACACTACAAGAAATTTGAAGATATTTATTTGCTGCATATAGCACAGGAAACATCTTCTGTTTAATACACAAATATGTTGCCCCTTATCTCTTGTTTCACAAGGGATTTGTTTAACCAAGACTCTGCCTGATATGAGCAGTCTTTTAAATTGAAAAATTGCAATTCATTCCCCCACAACTTTGATACAAGTCTTATCAGCAGGAGGAAGTGACAAAAACATATCTCTTCTCTGAGACAGAGTAAGGATTAGCTGAACAGCAAAAGAGACTTCATTTGTATCTCAGAAATGAGAATAATGGGTAAAAAGCTTTGAGCTTTGTCCTTTATTGAGAGCATGGGTGCAGACAAAGGGGCTGGTGCTACACTCAGGTTTGCCCCACTTATCAGCAAGGCTACAGTATCTCTTTGTTGGTCCTCAGACTCAAATCAGTGCAGAGTTCTCAAGGTGGGAAGTGTGTGAAATTACAGGGAATGGGGAGCAACAGCCAACTAGAAAATCCGAGTATTTGCCATGTAGAGCCACATCACTGTACCTTGTTAATAATGAATGACCTGAGCTCAGGTCTGGAGCCAAGATTCGTTGCCTTCAGATGTGAAATCTGGCAGTCGAGTTCTAATCTGTGATACTGCCCAAGAGCTTCTTTATTCAACAAACTGCCTGCAAACTCAGAACCAAACTGTGGTTTTAACCTCAGAGGAGCTCCCTGGCAGTACAAGCCAGCTGACAACAGCTGGGGAGGGATGGCAGATAAGAGGAAAGCTGGATGAGGCTCTAAAAATGGGGTTTGAGAGTCCTGGAGAAAAAGGATTCTTTTGAAATGGAATAGGAAGTTATTTCACTAAGTGTATTTATTCTGTCAGTCCTTTTGTACCCCATCCCTTTCATTTTCCTTTGAAATTCAAAGCTGTAACTGCTCAACCCCTGGAAGGGCTTTAGGAACAACCCATTCCCTGGCATCAGGTACAGGAGTCCCCAGAAATGGATCTGGTTACTTTGACCACTCACTCTTAGAAGCCCCCCCAGGTTCTCAGCCCTTTTCACAGAGGGGAAATTGGGAAGAGGAAAGCCCTTACTGAAATTTGCTCCTTGCTTGTGCATTTTTATTGAGCTACAGGCACAACTGGGCCTAATTAAACCCCTTTGTTGTTCTCCACCAGTTCTGCTCTAGGTACAGACTCATGGTTTAATCATTAAAGGGATCAATGGGGGGGGTTTATGATTTAGCTCGATGGAAACTTTGTTGAGTGATAACATGAAATACTCTTTAATAATCAATGTGTGATGGGAAGCTGCTTGAAAGTGTAAAACTCCCAAGGCCAGCTACAAACAATTGAATTCACCAGCTTTTAAAATGTGTAGCAGCAAATATTCAAGTAAAAAAGGGGTGCTCAGAACACGTGAGCTTAAGATGTGTCAGTCTGAAACACCTTTACACTAAATGAGGTTTGAGCTGAATTCCAGCTCAAATGTGCAACACTGCTCCTATTTCTTTAAAAAAAAAATATAGTAAAGTCTGTGTCTTAATTATGAGATGGACCCTGAGCATTGAGGGAAATTTATGATCTCCATTTCCCACTTAAAATTCCACAACTGTGCTTACACTTGGGTGGAATTATTCTCCAGAATGGAATTGCCTCAATTGATCCGAATGTGGATCACTTTCCCCCTCCTTTAAGGGAAGAGCAGCAATAACTCAATTACAGTGACATTGTACTAATGGTGGGTTATGCAGCCCATAAATAGTCAGTGCTGTTCGTGCCACGTTTGGGTTTCTCTGCTCTCTGGGAAGAGCAGCACAATTTGACACCTGTGGGTGTTAAATCTCCTCTTGCAGCTGCCTTGAGCAATGAATTCAAGGGGGACATTGGGACAGGGGGAAACCTGGGACTCCTGGAAAGAGCAGGAGTGTGTCACACTCCTTTGGACAATGCCTGGCTGGGCTCAGGGCAGGCTGGATGGAAGCTGTGCTGATGGAAAACCTCCCAGCCCATCAACTTCAGGCACCAAAATGGAAACGGACTTGTCATTTCTTGCAAAACACTCTTCCTTCCAGTGCAATCAGCGTTATTTTGATGTCAATTACCACCAGCTTTGTTCTTTAATAACCTATGTGAGGAACAACACTCAGCTCCCTTACTCTAAAAGGTATTTAGTTTTTAATTCCAGCATGCAGAATTGCTTCACAACCCCACCATTCCGAAATGTTTTACAAGTGGCCCTGCTCTGGCACAGACCTGCCCATCTGTTTACTTGAATAATAATAAGCATTTATATTCCAATAGTGCCCTTTATCTTGCTTGGTCTTTACACAGAACCATCTGCTCTGGATTGCCTGGCTCTCAGGCTGAGCTGACCCCAGAATCTCAGCTGAGCCTTTGCCCTGGCAGAGCCCCTCTGGTGCAGGATTAGGGGCTGCCACATGCAAGGCAGCTTGTGACAGCAGGCTTTGACATTGCAGATTTGTAACTGCAGCCAGAGAAGTTGTTTGGGTTTTTTTTCCCCTGAATATGACTTGAATTTTTGATTTGTTTTTTACAGTAAGACAAAGCAAGAGCTGCAAGGCAAGTTCACCTGCTCCATGTGTGGTCTGGTTTGAAAGTCATTTCTTGGCCAGATGAAGCAGGCAGGGAAATCTCTGGATTAGATGGACTGTTTGGACTCTTTGCCCACTGATTTTGAGCTCTTTTCCAGGAGGGGAAATGCACTCCCTAAGGCTTGGCAAAGCCAAGGAAGAGATCCCTGCCTCCACGGAAGCGAGAGCATTGCCCACTGAGCCGTGAGCTCGATGGTAAATGAATTGTGGGTGTGAATTGCCTCCCATTTACTGCCAGGCTTTCAGCAGAAATCCTTCTCGAGCTAAATTGCATTATCACAATCAAATTAAAAGGAATGAGATTTCTTCAGCCAAACCCACTGAGTGCCCAGGCACCCCCGGAGCTCTGCAGGGCTCCTGCAGCCCTGGCTGGCAGAGGATCCTCTCAGACTTATCCCAGACCCACATCCCCACCTTGGGAACACCTCTGGGGAGTGAGGGGCACATGTGGAAGAGGAAAGCATGAAGCCTGCTTGGTCTTTGCAGCCTGAGACTGACCCTTCTGTGTCTGGATGCCTCTTTGTTTCAGCAGCACAAAGCCCTGCCTTCCTTACTTTGGAGGATTTATTTCCTCTGCCCTGGATCCCTGTCTTCCATTCCTCTTCTCCACCCTCTATTCCTGTGCCTTTGCTGGGGAGAGAAATGGAGAATTTTCTGTCTCTCCCACATATCCAGTGCCTGGAGTTCTCAGAAGAGTCACTCAAACATTTTAGCAATGAACTGATTTCTTCTTTGCTGTTGGAACCTACAAGAGTAAGAGGCATAAAGCTCCCCCAAACCATCTCTTGAGGTCAAACCATGCAATCAACCCAATTTGCACACTTAAATTAAAGCCTCCTGTTTTGAGCAGGGGATTGACCATCAGAGGTCCCTCCCAAAGGGAATTATTGGCCTGGCCCATGATCCTGGTCCATGAGATGATGCTGCCAAACACTGTCTCAGGCCCTTGGGCTCTGCAGCTGCGACAGGTGGAGAGTCAGGCAGGAATATTTAACTGCAGTTGTATTGACCTGGTTGCAGCCATGCTTTAAATTAACAACAAATTCTCTTCATTGTTTTGTTGGCGTGTTTTCTGCGATAAATTATTCTCATATTTATAGCTCCTTAAATTTGTGGGGTTTTTTTCTGGTAGCATTGTTTGCAAACCCACGGAAAGTGATGCCTGAGAAAACAGACAGTGGAGGAGACATTGTAAACTACAACTGCATGTAATTGCTGCTTTGTAAGTGCTCATGGGGGAAAGAAAAGGCTTCCTTATTCCTTCCGAGTTGACATTCAGTGTGTAAATATTTGCAAATGTGCCTTTCTCTTTTCTAATTGTATTTTTTTGTTTGTTTGTTTGCCCTAATCATGCAGTGGGAATATTTGCAGGCTGGTGTGTGTGTGACAACCAGGGTGTGCGACAGCCACAAAATCATTCCCAGGATAGTTTTGTGTCGTTCTGACTTGTGGTAAAGCCTGGGGAGAACTTGAGAGATTTCATCCTGTTGGAGAATCGATTGTTTTCAAGCTCAGCCTGTGTTTTTGCAGTGTTTTTTCCCAGGATTTCACAGGCTGAGGTTGCCTGTGGCTCAGTTCTGCCCTTAGAAACCCCCAGGAACAAAGCATGGTTCGCTGTTCCTGCCCAAAATTTGATGAAAGTTCTAAATGAACAAACCATAATTGGGGGTTTCAGGGTAAAACACAATAATCCAGTCAGTTCTCAGACCTCCCCCACAGGCTTTACCTGTTTTATCCCCCAGGGAAAAGAGAGAATGGATGGAAGTGAACAGAGATGTATCTGAAGGGTTCTGTTGTGACATCCGTGTCATCTCTCCCAACAGTGAACGTGTTAAATGTTGCCTCTTTGGGACAGTGACAGATTCAATTCTCAGTGGTGTAAAAAACACGAGGAATGGTGAATGTGCTGGAAGTTTTTCAGGCTGTTTTGGGTGCCCTGGTGTGGCACAGAGCTGTCCCTCCCCTCACACAGCTTCCCCAGGTGATGCAGGCAAGGGAAACTGCAGCAAATAATGCCCCTTTCTGCTCATTTGGAGCTGTAGGAAGCTCCCTGATGCCCTTGCCCCTTGTGTGGTCCTTGCCTGTGGCTCAGGCTTCCTCTGGAAAGGATCCTGCTCCTCATTATTAGTTGTCTGCCTTGTGCTGGGACAGCTCGGGAGGGAGGGGGAGCCTGGGGATGGAGCCTGAGCAAGAAGTTCCCAGTGTTTTATTGAGAATCCCAGATTTCTGTGGACTCATTTCCCCAAGCATCTGGGATTTACTCAGTGTTCCCAGTTCTAATTAAATGATAAATCTCAGCATGGACAACATCCAGCACGGAGTCAGTCAGTCCTGCTGGAGTGGAGTGGGACCCAGGGTACATCTGACTGGGAAACCATTCCAGCTGGGAAGGCTCTGTGCTCCTCTCAGGGTTCAGATGTCACTAATTAGTGACCCAAGAGCTGTTTGCCAATTAAGAAGCATCAGCCATATTCTGCACCATGCAATTAGCTGTGACACATATTTGCAAGAGGGTTTTAATGTGCCACCATGGATGTGAACTGTCCTCACAGGGCTCTTGTTGCCTGCAAGAGGAATCCACACTCAAACAGGATATTAATTAGTGATTATATATTACAATGGAGTTATTTATGGCTTTACCATTACAAACTGGCTGGGTGAATCAATCAGTGCTAAAATACTTTTGTTAAAGGGTCCACAAGGCAGGGCCTGGGCAGGGGTTGCAGCTCAAGGGCAGGAGGTCTCTGCTTTTGTACAGGAACAGGACCAAGAGTCTTCCCAGAACTCCATCCTTGGATCTGCCTTAGCCTGGACTCACCTCCCCTCAGGAAGAACCATCCCTCTCTGCCATGGAACCTCCTGACAAGAATGTCCTTAGAATGGCCAATTTCTCTTCAGTCATTATAGCCCAGCCCAGCTCATTAAGCATTCAAAGCAATCAGGGTTAAATCACACAGAACAAACACCAGTGGCTGATGGACGTGCAATATAACACAGCCCAAGTCTCTCTTGTGGGCACAGAGTGGCAGGACTAGTAATTTTGTGAATTGTATCATTAATAAAATATATTTTATTCTATTTGATGCTGACTTTGGAAGGTTCCTGTATGATTATTACATTTTTAAGCATCAGATTTTTTTTTTTCTAAAGGCTTTACTGGAGGCGAAATTGAGATCTAATACAAAATTCAAAGAGGTTCTGCTGAAATGACATTAAAATTTTAACTTTATGTTCTTTCAGGGGTTTTAAAGTTATAGAGGCAAAGCAGTACAAGCCAAAAAGAATTTAACTATCAGCTTCCTGTGTTCTGTAATAGGGAGAGTGACCAGAAAAGAGACAATTTTTCTGCTTTCTCTGAGGAATTTACCTGTTCATGATATATCTGAGCAACAAGTCCTTGCACCATCCCTGACCACGGATGATACAGAAGTGTCTACAAGTGTTTACTGCACGTTCCCTCCTACAGTTTTTTTAATTTACAATCCAGAGTTGTAAAACCCTGGGAAAAATGTCCTTTGCAGGCTGTTAGGCATTAGCATTCTCATTTAATATTGTTAATATGCCACAGACACTCAGGAAGTCAAAATGCCTGCTGATGGCAGAACCATCTCCTGTGCCACTGCTGCTTTGCACTATCCAGGAAAAAAAAATGACAAGCTCTCATGTCTCTTTGCAATTATTCCACATTGTTTTTAATTCCAGTGATAGCTGCTGAAAAATTTATGAATAAGCTTGTCTGCTCTCGAAAGCTGCCTCGTGGAACTTCACTGTGCTGGAGCTGCAGCGTGGTGGGGGAACATGTTTACTGACACTGAAGGGTGTTTGCATGGTTTGTGGGAAGTCTCTCTGGTTTTGTTTCTTATTGAAGCTGAAGGTGTCAAACAAAAGCACTTTATAACCCCCCCCGGTGATGGTGTGTTGGTTGTTTTTGGGGGGAGGGTTTAGTCAGCCCTGACAAGAAATCACAGATGAAATAAGTGGAGTGGAAAGTGCAAGGCTGGGTGGGGAAGGCAGTGCTTGGGCTTTGCTTCCAGTGTTTTGTTTTATCCTGTGTATTCACACCCTTAGGAAGTTGTTTTGGTCAGAGGAAAGGAGCAGGGAAGTGATTTGGTCCTTTGAGAGCAGTAGTTAGGGAAAAATCATGGAATCCTGGAATGGTTTGGGCTGGAAGGGACCTTAAAGTCCATCCAGTGCCACCCCCTGCCATGGGCAGGGACACCTTCCACCAGCCCAGGGTGCTCCAACCTGGCCTTGGGCACTTCCAGGGGTGGGGCAGCCACACGTGTGACACACAGAGCAAACAAGGCAATCTGCATGTGTGTGCACATACACATACCCAAAATATTCCTGAATATTCAATATATTCTTACTGACTCCATTTTATAACCCAAATGGAATTTCCTCCTCTCCTGCTCACTCTTTATAAATTTTGTCCTACTTGTTCACACAACTGTTTCTTAAAGATCTACATGCCTTTGTTTTGACAGGGTTTAACATTCCCCAAAGGGTTTCAGGCATTCAAGTGGAAAAGGGAAAAAACAGCTCCTTGCTGCAGCAAGAAGGGCCCAAAATGCAGGTCTGCAGTGCAGAGCAGAGCTCTAACCCTGTCAGTCAATTGTCATTAGCAACGTTTAATTGAATTATTTCTATGAGATAATGGGCCAGTTCGTGGGGTTCTTGTTAACTCTTTTGTCTTCAGCTCAGTGCAATGGAACAGTCAGAAATCAAATCTCTTTGGAGACAGGGGATGGAAGGGGAGGGCATTATGACATGCCCAGGGGGAACCAGTCTTGCCCCTCTGGTCTTATGCAGCATCACATCTGCCTTCGATGGAAAATTAAAATCTTTCTTGCACAAAATGCTGTGGTGCAAAAGGCAGAGTTGGATGAGAAAAGCCCTGAGTGCTGATGCATTGAGATACAAGATTTTGCAATATATATATTATATTATACATTTAATATATATGTAGATACTAAAACCTGGAATCCCTGAAAGTTGAACCTCTGGGCTCATTATTTCCTGTCCCCGTCCTTAATGACATTCAACTGTTTCACTTCCTCTTATCCTTCAACTCAAGCTAAATGGATTCTTGAATCCTGAAGTTTTGGCTTAGTAGGGGATTGTGATTTTCAGACCTTGGCAAACCTTGGGGGTTTTCTGGCAAATCATCAACAAAATGCGTAGTTTGATGGTAGGTGAAGAATGACATCCATTCTCACTCTGCTGGTTGTGCTTTATTAAAATGAGCTGCTGAGCAATTAACTGCAGCCTCTCCCTGTGTTCCTGAGGAAGCCTCAGGATTCAGGTGGCATTTAGAGGGATTCAGTCAGAAAGAGTGACCTGCTGTTGTTTTCCCTCTGATCTGAGAGTCAGTGGAACAGTGTGGCTCAAGAGAAGAGCAAAAACAATTCCCCAATTCCTGTGCCTTCCCCGTGCAGAGCCAGTGCCAGGGATGTTTGCAGGTCACTTGTGCCACTGCTGGGAATGGTCACTGGGGCTCACTGGGGAACATGAACTGGCTGCCTTGGCTCTCACAGCAAACACAGGGGTTTTTACCCAGGAACACCGTGGTGAGCTCCAGATGTGATCTGACTCCGTCTCAGATTTTGTACTGAAACAATTGAGATCCTTCCACCCAACCCCCTTCATTCACGACTGAAAAATAATTGCTGTTAATTCCCCCAGAAATGCAAAGCCTTGGAAAGCCCTGAGTGCCACAGGAGTCACTCCTGCCTTGCCCTGCCCCAACTTGGATGGGAGTTTCCCATTGCCTGTTGGTGTTTTGGTTTGTTCCCTTCGTGCTGGAGCAAGAAATGAGTGTTTAGCTGCACAGAACTCAGCGGAGCCTCCTCTGATTTATCCTGACACCAGCACTGTGCCACCACATGGCTGCGTTTAACCCCGCTCAGAGCCCAGCCCAGGAGAGGGACCAGCTCCAGTGAAGGGCTCGTGTTTCATTTAGAGCCCTAAACGGAACACATGGCGCTCGCTGGGAGTGTGAACGAGCAGAGCACGTGGAAAATCCTGTCCTGGGAGAGCCAGCCCGGCTGGTTGGGAGGAGGTGACACTGGGAATTCCTGTGCTCCCTGCCTGGGTGTTCATGTCCTGTATTCCAGGCACGGGCAGAAAGGGGCTCTGTTTTATCTTTAGAACCATCACACCCTTTTCAGCTGCTGCACTGAGATGCCTGGGCAGGCACAAGATGGATTTTGTGGAAATTGGATGTCATCTCCCTCCCTAAATGGCCAACTGGTGCAGGGAGCCTGGGTGAGATGGTGGAGTTCCCTCCAGAGGGGGAGGTCATTTAAATTACTGGATAAAACATGCTTTTTCAGAACATCTGTTCCTGCTTCTGGCCTCTTGGTCTTGGTGGTAAGAATATCCAGTGCAAGTACCCAGCTTTTTCTCATCCCTGTTTTCTAAACCTTGGCCATTGATATTGTTTATGGCTCTCTCTGTTTTTCTTCTCCCTTTTATGGACTTGCCTTTCTAGGCATAATTAGACTTTGTTTATGCTGATATTTGGTGAGCAGCTGTGTCAGTTGCTTTGGGAAGTTCAAAACTCCATGTTGCAATGGGCTTCTAATGTTCATTAAAATCCTCAATCAGGCCAAAGGAAAAAAGATAAAAGGCAATTAAAAACCAGCCCACATCCTCATCCAGGTAAACAGAAAGTATGGTAAGAACTAGAATAAAAGCCTCCAAAGACTGAGGGGCAACATTTCATCTGAGTCACTGAGTTCTTGTGCAAATATATTAAAATGTGCACATGATGGGGTCTGACTTCTAATCTTTGGTCACAATGAAAACTGACCTTTTATTTCTGCTCCTTGTGTCCTGACCCACAGCCATCCTTTAACCCTCACACAGTAAGCCCTTGGCTTCCTGAACATTTTAAAAAAATTCTATTTAAATCATTGTTTTTTTTGGACACTGATTTGCATCCATGTTTATAAAAGTGGTGGGAGATTTTCCCTCTTGTTCTTCAAGGTTTCAACATCAAGGTGCTCATGTGAGGCTGTGACTGAGGCAAGACCAGGTTTTATTCTTGAGACAGACTCTGTGTAAGCTCCTCTTGTTGCTTTGTGTACCCCTGAACAAACTGCTGAGAGCTCTGAAATGTCTTCATGAGGAGAAGCAAATATATCTTGAAAATTAAATTCCAGCGTGCTTTCTGTCAATAACCAGTCTCACAATGACACCTTGGATGTGCTTATTTAAATGATGCTGATATGGAATATTAAAGCATTGTATTGAAACAAGAGCATTTACTGTCACATAAAACCCTGTTAAAAGGCCTTTGGGCCCTCACGTTTCTTGGCACAAACAGCTGCCAAGGCAATAACAAGTTTTCCTTGTTTCCTCCTTACTCCAGAGGAGCTCCCCAGGATGCTGGAAAATGCCTGGAAAAGGGGAATGGGAGGAATTGTGCCCTGGGAAAAGGAGAATGGGAGGAATTGTGCCCTGGGAAAAGGGGAATGGGAGGAATTGTGCCCTGGGAAATGGGCAATGGGAGGAATTGTGCCCTGGGAAAAGGGGAATGGGAAGAATTGTGCCCTGAGCTCAGCCCAGGGCAGAGGTTCCTCTGTGCCAAACCAGCTTGGCATGAGGTGTTGCCAAAGAAGTTGCCCAGGGAGCCCTCCTGGATGCTCCTGGATCCCCCTGGATGCTCCTCAGTGCAGCAGGACATTCATTGCCCATTTCCCAGCTGCGTGGAGGGCACTTGGGGAGGATAAACATGAATGAATTGGAGCAGCTGATGCTTTATTTAGTGATTTTGGAGAGCGGAGCTGGGAAGTGGCTCTGAATTCTCTGCTCTGCTCCGTGCAGTGGGTGGTGGTGCCTCCAGGGTTGCCCGTGGGCTGTGAGGAACCTGTCCCTCTGCATCCCACTCCACGGGCCAGGGATGGCCCTGCTGCTCCAGGAGGGAAAGGGAAGAAGGCTGGATATTTTGGGAGAGAGCTGGCAGGTTCTCCTTATGGCTGAGCTGCTTGTTTTGCTGTTTTCTTGTGGCAGTGACACTGTCCCATGGGGAGGGAGTGTCAGCGCTGTGGATGAGCCATCCCAGGGAGAAGCTGCTCCCAGGTCCTGCCTGGAACCCCCTCCACGCAGATCCACCCTGGGCTCAGCCAGGGCAGGGACAAACCCTGCCTTTTCCTCGCTGTTATTCCTCATTGCCACCTTTTCCAAGGCAGTTCTCGCTCGGAGCTGTCCTGATATACTTGTAAATGCTCCTCTCAGCTCGCTGCCCAGCCAGGTGTGCACACCCCGACTGCGGCTGCGGCAGCAGATGGTGGAACTTGCTGAGGTCCCCACGGACCGTGGGCAAGAGGAGAAACGAGTCTGAATATCCTGGCTAATTACATTGTGTGAATTGCTTTTTATCTGTCGGCCTTTTCCCTTTCTTCTCTTTGAGGAACCCGTGCGTTTTTGAAAACCGGCGATGTTAAAGGTGACTTTGTTGTGTTTTTAGAGCTGAGCACGAGCAGAATTCTCACCTTTCCATAGCAACTGACGCTTAATATGCAGAAATGCTGGATGCTTGGGTAGATAGTCAGCTTTGGTTGAAGATTTTTGATAAAAAGGTGTGTTTAAAGCTGGTTGAAATGTAGAATGTATTGGAAATTCAGCTTCAATATTTGCATTAAGTAAAATTTATTTTGGGACAGCCTAGGGGAAAATTAGAAAATACACTTTCTTTGGCTCGTTCATATTTTCTCTGCTGTACAAATTTAGGGGTGAGGGGCAAAAGAAACAAAAGACTGCTGTGAGGAATCACTGGAACCAACAATTAATGGGTGGGGTCGAAATGGAACTTGGAACATTCCCACCTTTCTGTGACAGAGCTGCCAGGGCCCACGGCCACCCACTGCCAAGGAGATCCCTTCCAGGCACGCTCTGAGTCTCTGCCCTGACTTCCAAACCCTATCACGCAGATTTTGAGATGATTTGGAAATGAAGAGTGTCTGAAAAACATAAGTCTTGCAAGTTAAGTACTTTTTGTTTTCCCCTCTGTATTCCCTATGTGATCATTTGGAAGGAGATGCTGATATGCCAATGATAGGAACTAGGATGCCAGAAAGAATAAACTAGGCTTGTGCATATGGGACTTGGAGCAAAATACTGCAGGAAAATCCCCCTGTGGAAGGAGAATGTTCACGACTGGAGTCAGGCATTGGAAAGTTGGTTCCATCACACAGCAGGTTAAATCAGTCAATCCTGTACCAGGGAGTGGGAAGATACCAGAGCCAGGAAAAAAAAAATCTATTTAGATCAAAATCAGTGTTAGGAAGAAAAGCAAATGGTTTAACTCCAGCAGAACCCCAAGGCTGGTGCAGCTGCTCCCAGAAAGGCTGAACCTCTGCAGCCACAGCCAGTCCTTGTCAGGGATCTTTGCTTGCACAGGGAACAAATGCCATTATCTACTGCCAATATTCCTGACTCAGTTCCAAAGCAGCCTTTCCCAATCCAGCAGTGAACCACCCAGAGGGAGATGCTGATGGCTCTGCCTGCAGCCACTCCTGGAAGCTTCTTTGGGAAACTTCTCCCAGTCCAAAGGAAATGGGTCCAAGCAGCATCTCTTGCTACCTGGGCTCTGGGGGTTGGCAGGGCTGGGGGCAGGAGAGCAGCAAGACTGCAGGGTTTGGTAGCTTGAAGCTCTTTCCTATTTCCAAACACTTCAGAAAACATCAGTCAAGCACCTGGGGCTGAGCAGGAGGCCAAGGAGCAGGGACTCCCCTTTTCCACACACACACACACAGGTGATGGCAGAGCCAGGCTGGTGTTACAGCCAGTTCAGGACCAACCCACAGCACCTCTCTCCACTCAGGACCTTGATTTCGGGCACAAAGGCCACTCAGTGCCTGTACCTGTCCCTCCTCTCCATCAATAGATGGAGCTGGTACAACACAAATCCACGGGAAGTCACTCCTGGGAGGCCTCGAGGGCTCAGGGCTCCTCCTGCAAGTGGGATGAGATGAAAACACATCAAACAGAGCTGGCACCCCTTTCAAATTGGATCTGTAATTGTTATCCCATCAAAATACATATGGATGAGGAAGATAAGACTATTCTTTTAAAGACCAGTTCATTAAGTTGTGATGAATTTTTATAATATACCTGCTACTGTTCTTGAGTTTATTGTGAATAACATTTTATCAGCTGCCAACTCCTTTTAGTGACTTTTCTTTCATGATTTTTTTTCTTCTTTTGAGATAAAACAATGCACTTTAGAGAAGCTACTGATGAAGCTGATGTTTGGCCAGAAACTGTGGGCTATTTTTTTTAAATTCAGAACTTTTCTGTTGGTGGCTGTGAGGTCAGAGGAGCTGAGTGTGTTTTTTGGAAGGGGTCAGGCCCACCAGCTCACTGTGCTGTGTTAACTCTATTCTTGGTGGAACAGAAACACACCTGGGCTTAGTTAACTGAGAGATAAAGGGTTGGGTTTGGTGTCTGTAACCCCGAGGGACCTGGGGCAGTCCAGGACTGTGCCACAGCTCTGCCTGGTGTGGAACTGCTGTGTTTGCTGTGCCTGCACAAAGCCCAGGACCCACCTCAGGCACCTGACAGGGTGTTGGGCTGAGTGGGAGAAGGGGAAGGATGGAGTCAAAGAAAACACAGTGTGGCAATTCCTTCCTGCTGCTTTTGCTCCACAGGAGATCGTTAAACCTCAAAGACAAGAGAGGAGGAACCCTTTCTTTGCTGTGTCCTAAAAAGTAATGGCTGTGTTTAGAAAAGCAAATGCAGCCATTTGGTTTCTTTAATGAAACATCTGAAAACGTGAGTGGGAGCCTATTGTCTTCCAGGGGTTAATTGAACTTAAAGTTGGTGCTTTCTCTGCTAATAAATAGCAGGAGAGGAACAAAACTTTCCCTAGTGAAGCAGGATCCTGCTTCTCCCCCTGCTCCAGCTCCACGTGCAGGTGTGACCCCAGGGAGATAAGGGATTCCACCAGAGTCTGCTTTCCAGCCCATCCTCCCACAGTGATCCAACACAGTTTGTTTAATAACATCCCCTTTGTTCTGGCAGATAATCATGGGCTGGCCCAGATAGCATCACAAATTTGCTCCTTTCTGATAATAGGGTCTTATCAGGGCTTCAGCAGCACAGAGGATGTGGCTTTAATTAAAATGACAATATGGGACAGCTGAGGTGAGAGTCCCCAGGCTGGCATCTCTGGAACATCAGGCTGGAGAGGGACAGGGTAATAAATGTCTTTCATCTGGGATGAGGGAGAAGGTAGAGAACTGTTTTGCTGACACATTAATCATCTATTGGCTGAGTTACTGCGCTTGGAAGTTCTAAGGGAAGTGAAGTTGTTCAGTAACTATAGACTGGTGATGGATCCCCAATGGGCTAAAACTGAAAGAGGAGGATTTACCCCTTTCTTTTAGGTCGTTAGTGATGGGAACCTCAAGTCTTTTGACGTGGAATACAAGATTATTGGAGTTCCCTGCAAGTGTGGGACTGTTACTTAGTGGGGTGCAATAACCTCTGTGCCTGGGCTGGCTAATAGGTCTGGCCATGGAGTCACAGCACAAATCAGTGTTGTGAGCAGCATTTTTAGGGGATTGAGCTGGTTTGGAAAACAAAATGGACTGTCCTGACTCGGAGTTCATCAGCTTTGTAGTTCAGAAATCATAAACCTGCCTGGCTCTGAGGAAAGAGGGGAGGGACATTGTGTGCAGGAAATGTGCCCCTTGAAGGCAGTCCTTCACCTCCCTGCAGCACACATTGCTGTGCTGAGCTCCTGGGCACACGAGGAGCTCTCTGAGCACTCCCCATGCCCCAGCAGCTCCAGAGCTCCCGTCTCAGAACAGCACAGATCAATAGTAACCCCCAGCCAGGCGAAGCCTCCTTATCTTTGAGCTCCTCAGTGCTGCTGCTGCCAGAGGAATCAGGGCAGGGATAGTGAGTCCTGCCTTATCTGCAGCAGAAGCCTGGCTATCAGCACATCTGCCTTGTGCAGAGCCTCCCCCCTCCCCTTCTGCCACCTCCCAACCCTGCAGTCCTTGTTCCTACTCCCCAAATCCAGTTCCCTGGTGATAAGAGCCTCGCCCTCCCCTCCAGGGATCAATAGGAGCCCGTGTTGCTCTGCTGGTTACAGAGATGGTGATAACAGCGAGAGCAGCTGATGGACAAAGAGGGATTTCTCACAGCGAGGTTCCCCCTAGAACAGGTTGGGTCTCTGTAGCCACAGATCCACCCGGATTTTCTGGGAGCAGTTTGCTTAGGCAGGGCTTGATTGAAACCTCCTTTCCCAAGTTCCTGGCTGGGTGCAGTTGTCTCTGACTTCTGGAAGCTTCCAGCCTTTGAAGGTGCAGTGAGAGGCAGCAGCACATCAAAGGAGGCATCTGCCCCTCAGCAAGTGGATGCACTGAAGGTTTTTGAGGACTAAGCATCTTCTAAATTGAAATTTCATTCTCTTAACACCATAACACAATCAAGGAGAGTGCTGTGAATATCCCAAATAACAAGTGATGACAATGGATGAAAAGGCACCAGGAATCAGCTGACTTAAGGGAAAATAATTACTTTTACTCAGCAAAGCTGAAGTTAATATTTTTGAATCACTGAATTGCCTGATAGAAACCTCCTCAGAGGAGGAATTTTTCTTATTAATCTTTGTGCTTTTTCTTGCTTTGTTTTATTCCTTTATATGTATTTTGTAGCTTTTAAATACTAAATGGAAGTGCTTTATATCCTGTCATTATTGGCTTTGAAATCAGATGTTAAAGAAAATCTCTCCATGTACTCAGAATTTATAGGGTTTATTCCCTTGCTGAGTATCATGTTCCAAAAGCCTGATGTGATGTTCTTTTGGTGATATAATGTAATACACAATAATTTGATGGGGTTCAAATTTTTTTTATATCAAGGTCGTTTCCCTTACACAAGCCTGGAAGAATTGGGTTTGTGTCTTAGTCTGCAAAACTCCTGGATTTATTAA
Source organism: Xenops minutus (assembly GCA_035221455.1). NCBI lineage: Eukaryota > Metazoa > Chordata > Aves > Passeriformes > Furnariidae > Xenops > Xenops minutus. The sequence goes on along the minus strand of JAWWEE010000055.1, from coordinate 2,813,442 downwards.
AATATATGTATTTTTGTCTTTACCTACATGTGAAATACAAACTCCCTCCTGAAACCCACCTGTGATCTGATCTGGAGAGCACTGGGGGTTTCAGTACATTTACTGGGACTGGAAGAACTGTATTGCAAGTCACAGCTTGGCCTCTCATCCAAGAACAGTCTCCTGGTAGTGCTTGGCCTGAGTCACATTCCCAGCTTAAAATACAGTCTCTGGCTTAGCAAGGTGACGTCTCTATCTTAGTTCATTGCAACTACCCTTTAAATAATCAGTAATTACCATCCTTTAACCTTTAGTTCTAACCTGAGACAGCAGTTATTTAATATTATTTTATCTTAAGTGTTGAGGAAAGTAAAAATCTGTATTTCAAAGCAATTTAGTTCTAAGTTTTTATCACATGATCTGTGCCTTTAATAGCTTCATAATTATTCTTACCTGGTCTGTCTTCTTCTGCCTCCCTTCCTCACAAATCTTCTTTATAGCACGAGCAAGGAATTGGCTCCTTCAGCTGCTTGTGCTGGAGGCAGAGAGGGGACTCAGGCTGGAAGTGCCTTGGCTGGAACCTGAAGGGAACACTCCATGGCAGGAGCTGGAATTTCCACCATTATGTCCCTCTGTTTGTTCTCTGGGGTTTGTTGTGTTACAAAGTCACACTGATGTGGTCCAATTATCCCATTCCTGAGATTCTCCCACCCTGAGATTTTCCAAGCAGATGCTGGAGCTGCACTTTGTGGAATTTCGTGAAGGGAGAGATGATTCCTGACCCCTCTAAACACATAACAAAGCCTCAAAAAGGAGAGGAGAGGTGGAACTTGGAGGGGTGAATTGTCCCATCCTCAAGTCTTCATCCAGGTTGGTGGTTCCTGCAGCCTGACCAAGTGTCCTTTAATTTATTATGTTTTTGAGGGAATGTTTGACCTTGGAGCATCCTTCAAGAAGCGGGGTGGGAGCAGGAAAGTTACATTTTGGTTTTTGTAGGATGAAATACAATTCGCAGTGTCAGAACTGTCTGTTTGGGTGTTTCAATCCACCTGCCAAAAACACCTCTGGGGGCTCTTTGCCTCCTGTAAATATAAAGGGAGAATTGTGTGTGATTCAATGCACTCAATTCCTCTAATTTTTTTGGAATGACAAACAACGGAACTATGGGAGAAAAGGGCCCAAAGGTGAGTTTTATGCAATGCTGAGCTCCTGAGTGAAGGCAAATCACACCAAATATGACATAAAATGTTTAAATACTACAAACCTACTGTAAAGCAAAATTTTTCCTCCTTTGTTCACCTGCCAACAGCTGAACATGGGGATGTATTTCCCTTTATTGAAGCAGATTTATTAGTAGATCCTTCAAGATCAGAGGAAATGTTTGTGGTTTTGGCAAGCTTTTGTAGTAAAACATGCAGCGAGGTCCTGATAAGTAAAGCAAAACCTCTGCCTTCCACTTTGCTCCTTGTTTTTGTGAGCTCGGTGAGTTCTCCCTAAAGCCAGAGGAAATTCTCCTCCCTGTCTCACCGAAGGCCACTTCCACTGAGCCACCGACTCCGTGGGCTCCTGGGTGATTGCTTATGACAGAGTTCATTGTATTTTGGGTGAGAACATAATTAAGTGCTTAGCGCCCGACAGCAGCACGTTGTGGTGCTGGCTGCTTCCCTCTGCTGCACGCAGCCAGAACTGCTCGGAATCGCCTCAATAATTGGGTGCTTTGCCTTTTGAGAGCATTAAAAGGGGAGAAAAGCGAAGCTGCCTGTCTGGGATGTGACTGATCCGCGTGGTGTGACAACTCTCAGTGTGAAGTGGTGTCACTTGGCACCCAAAAGGGCTCCTCTTGTCTCCCTGGCTTGTACCTGAAGTGATGTTTGATACGTAAGGAACTGCTCAGCAACTTGTGCTTCACACCCGAGGTCATGGAACAGCTGCTTTTCATGAGGTGGCACTAATTATGAATAATTCAGGGCTGTGGTTACTGGGTGGGTGCCCTCTGTGCTTGCACTGGAGATTAAAATGAGAATAATGAAGCAAAGAGTTCACTTCCCCCTGTGCCTCTTGTTCCTGGAAAGTCATTATTAGGTGGCCACTTCAGAGGCACGGGAGGTAACTTAATAATATGACACCTGTGTGTTTCCAGTCCTGACAAAATTGTCCTTAATCAGGGTAAAAATAATGTGCCATTTCTCCTGGCTCGCTGTGGGGTGTGTTGGTGGCAGAGAGGGAGGCAGGAATGGAGCAGGATTAATCCCGGACAATCAGCACATCAAGGCAGGCTGGAGGGTCCCCAATCACCCAAATGTGCTTGCAATTGAAGTGTCTGGTTCAGCATCTTCCCCAAACACCCCGGGCTGCACAGGGAACAAGAGGAACATGCAGAGGAAACCTCGGATCGTCTCTTTAACCTCCTGTAGAATCCCAGGGTCACTGAGGTTGGAAAAGCCCTCCCAGCCCATCGAGTCCAAGCTGTGCCCGACCCCTCCTCGTTCCAGAGGTTGGAGCACATGGAATCGCTGCCCTGTTCCCAAGATCCAGCTGCAGCCACCACACAAACACCTGGATGCGTGACAAGGGGATGTAGGTGGGACCAGGGTACTAATTTGCACGGAGAAATCTAAAAGAGCATGGAAATGAAATAATAATTGAGGCTGAAGTCGGAATTCTTCTTTGCCCCGCTGCAGAAAATGCTGCAGGTAACGTTTCAAGTGCAGCTGATTCCTCCAAATTACAAATCAAAGAGCGAATTAGGTATTAAGATTATGACATTTTCTAAATGCCTGGGTCTTATGATTTTTAAAATCGATTAGTGGAGTTCAAATGTTCATCGCCCCCTTGGCATGTTAATGCACATTTTCCTATTCTGATGCACAGCCAACCCCTTCAGCATTTTATTTTTTATCAGATTAATGTTGCTCCGTGCTGTCTGTCAATTTTTGGAATGAGTAAACACAGGAAAATGCAAATAGTTGTATTGTATTTCATCTCAGATTAATCAATTTAAAAACAATATAGATTTTTAGCTCATCAGAGATGATGGTTTATGACAGCTCCAATGATGACTTCACTTTAAAGCAAGGGGGTTGGAGTTGCTTAAAGAAACACTATGGGCTTTTTAAAATGGGGGTTTTTTTTCCCCATCTCTGAGGAAGCCAAAGTTTATCCTTTGAAATAAAAAGGTTTATATAATTTTTTGATTCATAGGGAACCAAACTAACACAAAGCTTGAGACCAGCACTCATTTCTAGTTGCTAAAATGTGGAGTTAGGCAAAATCTAAATCAAAGGAAGAAGGTATGTACAGTGAAAAGAGAAAGCTTCCATTGTGGATCAGGAGCAAACTGTGATATTGTGATGAAGGATAAGTGGAAATTGGAATATCCCCCTGTCCCAGAGGGATGGGCGAGCAGAGTGAGGAAGAAACCCTGAGCTGCTCTCAGAGGAGCCTCTCCAAGCTTTAGGGACACGAGACAGGAAACATAAATAAACTGTCCATGTCTCTGTGTGTGCACAGGAAATAATTCAGCCACCAGATGTCCTGTGCAGAGCTGGGACCTGACACAGGGACAGCACCACAGTTCAGCCCCAGTGCCCCCAGTACCCCCAGTGCTGCTGAGGAAACACAGAAATGGAACTGAAAATGGAACAAACCCCCCAAAATGGAACTCTTCCCAAAGGCAGGTTGATTAATGGCCCTCAGACATCCCTGCTATGTTTAAATACAGGTGCTGTGGCAGCTCAGCCTCCCAGGGCTCCTCTCTAAGCCAGGTCCAGTGTTGGATCTTGCTGCTAAACATTTTTGTTGCACCTGGGGCAGTAGTTCATTATTTTACAAGATTTTGCAAAGTCCCATAAAGACAGAGACACAGGGAAATGCATCCTTGAAATCCCAGTTGTGGGGAGAGGAGTGAGGGAAGAAAAGAAAACAAAAACAATGAAAAAAACCAACCAAACAAACAAAAAGATAAACTTTTCTTCCATGTCATTAATTTTTAACATTTCTAAATTCCAACCTGTGGAAACTCAAACCTCTCCCCTTGCAGGGATTCTCCTCCACCTGCAGAATATCCCAGCCAGGAGGAGGCTGGCAGGGCTCAGAACCACCTGCATGATGTGCCAGTGAAAACATGTGTAAAACCAGGTGTAAAACTGGTGTAAAACGGATATCCTGTGCTTAGGAAGGACTTCTGAGGCAGAGATGGAGAAATGGTTGGGCAGAACTGATGTCTGGTCGTTGTTTTATTGTTGGCTTGGCAGAGCATGTTCTTTACAGGTGGGATGAGGATGCTGTTTAAGTGCCAGGTAACCCAAAGCTCTTCAGGACCATCCAGCTCCATGTTTTACCTGGAGAGAGCCCTGGGGCATAACAGAGGCAGCTGAACACTGCCAGAAACTCGAGGGCAAAGGGAGAACAGGCTGAATTTCAGCTGTTTCTGCATATTCATGATGTCTTGAGGAATTCAACACTCCTCCTTTACCTCTGCAGGGTCGATAGCTGAGAATGGCTCTGCTGGTCAGGCTGTTAATGGTTCATGTGGGTCAGGACACCTGAGCACAACCCAAGAGCTTTGCAGGATTTCACTGTTGTTTGTTGTTTCAGTGGGTGTTCTGCTCTCTCCTCAGTTACTTACCTGTGGTCCAGGTGTGAATATTCACACTGGAGCCAGCTGGTGTGTGCTGTTCTGTGACAAACATCAGTGGTTTACATGCATTGATTCTCCCTTTATTGTTAGATTTGCTCAGTGCAGCAATGGCTCTGTCAGATGCAGGGCCCTCTCAGGAATGTTTTTAATTGCAGGAGGTGGAACATGAAGCAGCTGCCTTTCATGTGCTCCTGAGAACATGTCAGCACTGACCTCCCCAGCCTATTATCTGACCCCCAGGTGATGTGAGTTCTGATTTATTGCAGAGCACAGGTGGGTTACTCCAAGGTCATACATCAAATAACAACCCAAATGTAATCACCTGGCTGCAGAGTTTTATGTTGCACTCCAGGAGAGATAGAGACTGAAAGCACCTTTGCAAACTCAGCTGGAACATTCTGCTGAGCTTCCAGGATGGAGGAGGTGATTTATTTTTTATTTCTCCACCTTTCAGCCTGTAGCTGTGTGTGTTATTGAAAGTTCTCAGGGTATTGGCATATTCTAGCTAGAAAGGTTTCCTTTGCAGCTGTAAAGTGCTGCGTGTTAGTGAGTTAATGTGGTTGGAAGCTGTTGAAAGCTCTTTAGCAACCAGCTCAGTGGTACAAGATGTTACCTGAGGTGTGGGGAAAAGGTGCTCAGAAGAACCTGTAGAGGGAGGCAGTGGCAGAGCTGAGCACTGGAGTGGAGATTTTGGGCTGCAGATTCTGTGTTTGCTCACTGGTTCCTGCATCGAGGTGTCCAAGAAGGTTGGTTGGGTTTGGTCTTTCCCCTTTTTGATTCCTGGTTGGTGGTGGGGGGGGGGTGTTGATGCAGCTGCATCGAACTTTAGACTTGGAGCTTCTAGGAAATGAAGAATGCCAGATGTGGGATGTGGACTGAGCTCCATTCATAGAAACCCTGCGTTGCCTTGAGCTGCCATGGCACCTGTAGAGCTTTACTTCTGTATTTATCAGTGCCTAAAGAACGTATAACTTCATCCTTAGCTGCGTTTCAGAAGCTGCTGGCTGTTGCCTCACCCTGAGATTTTCTTTTTGTGGAATATTCTGCTTATTTTGATTTCCAAGTGCACTGATTGAGGTTACAGCTGCTGCCCTTATTTCTACTTTTGCTCTCTCCCTCCCCATCCTAACTGCATTATAAACTGGGAACTCGGTATTTTTATCTGAAGCACCAAACAGGGACTCGGTGGCGTAGGCAAAAATCTGTAATTAGCGGGGCTTGAAGCAGAAGTGGCTTGTTTGTGTCCCGGGAAACAGGGCTGTGCTGCTGACGTGGGCAGACCTCGGAGGGAGGGTGCAGGATGCTCTGCCATGGTAAAACTTTCCTGTGCAGCTTTCCCAGTTCTGCTCCTTGATGGTTCTTTGGGTTTTTTTGTTTGGTTTGTTTTATTATTATTATTTTTACTTTCCTTGGAAGCATCGAAGAGGGAGAATGACCTAAAAGGCTGTTGAAGAAAATGTATTTTTCGTATATTTGCTCTCTGCCTTTGCACCGTGCTCCTCATTGGGAGCTGAAGGCTGGCAAACACAGGATGGCAAGGGAGTAAGGATCTTCTGATGTGATGCGCTCAGATATTGATTCTTTTTCTCTTAAAATTCTGTTTACAAATTCCTTTTGCTTTAATTATTTGTTTCCTCCTGAAGACAGTACAAAGCCAGCCTGCAGGAGGACCGAGTGACAAGACTTGTTCTTAAGTAGATGTAACTAATCCTCCTGCATTTTGCCAGCCTTTATCAGTGAGGGATTTCAAAACATTTTGTCGGCAGTAACTGAGCCCCCATAAAGCTGAGACATGCACGTGCTTTGGAGTCTGTGAGGCTGGGAGGGAGGGAACTTAGAGCAGCTGCTCAAGTGTGAAGTGTGGATGGGAATAAACCCTGTGCTCTGACTCTCCTGCTCTTGGCACCTGCTGAAAATGGAGTTTGTTTCCAAATGAAAGGGAACTGGAGAACAAATCCCATATTTCACCAGTGCAATGTTGTAATATCTTGTTCAGGAATTGCATCATGTTCCACAGCTCTGTTTCTCTCACAGGCACTGTGGTGCAAACATATTTGTTCTCACCTAGTACTGTAAGAATTTCATAGTGAGACCCTTCTTTAGTATCAAATCTCATTTTGTATCTTTTCCTGCTCCATTACTGGAGGTTTTTTGTCCCACTAGAAACTCGGACATGCCAGGTTTTGCTGTGACTTTTCCCTTTCCTCTCCCCCCTCTGCCCACTGATCCTTGTGGCAAAGAAAACCCCCCTAATTCCTGATATCTTGTGCACTGGCTGTATATAAGGACAGAGTCTGGAATAGCTGAGGTTCTTTAAGACTAAAAACTTCTCCTCTAGCAACTTACCTTGTCCTCAAGTGGGACCTTTGCTTTCCAATCTCTTATTGATCAAATCTATTCAGAGCAGAACAGCAACTATTTCACTTGGGCAGAGCCAAGATTTTTTTGGCCTTCTATTTTGCTTGGACGTGAGTCCTGATCAGGTATATAATAAAAATATTTATATGCAATTAGCTGGGGGAAGGGAGAGCGAAACAGTGACACTCCTGGCAAGAAACAGAATTTTTGATCACAGCCCGATGCAAATTTAATAACGCCCCAGAACGGGTGTGCTGGGGGTGTGTGTGTGTGGGGGCATCTTCCTCATGCTCTTGTTCACAGTTTTTAGGAGTTTGTGCCCAAACGTGTGAATTTAACAGGGTGAGAGAGAGGGTGGAAGGATTTGGGGAGGCTGGAGGAGCACAGTGAGGGTGGTGGGGGGTTGTTGTGCTCCCCCCCAACAATTGGGGGTCCGAGGGTTTACTCAGGGCAGGGGGAAGAGTTTGGGCTCGTTCCAGTGGCTCGCTTGGGGTGGGTCCCCCACCCACTGGTGGGGTCTGTGTGAGGTGGGCTTGGGGTCTCAGTGCAGGGGGAATTCAGTGCAGAGTGGGCTTGGGGGGTCTCAGTGCAGAGAGAATTCAGTGTAGGGTGAGCTCAGGGGGCTGAATGTAGCGGGAATTCAGTGCAGGGTTTGGGTGGGTTTGGGTTCTCAATGCAGGGGGAATTCAGTGCAAGGTGGGCTCGGGTCTCAGTTCAGGGGGTTCTCAGTGCAGGGTGGGCTCAGTGAAGGGGGGCTCTCAGTTCAGAGGGTTCTCAGTGCAGGGTGGGCTCAGGGGCTCTCTGAAGGGGGTTCTCAGTGAAGGGGGGTTCTCAGTGCGGGGTGGGCTCAGGGGCTCACTGAAGGGGGGTCTCAGTGCAGGGTGGGCTCGGGGGCCTCAGTTCAGGGGGCTCCGGCCCCTCCGCGGGGTTTGGGGAGCTCTGCTGCCTCCCCTGCGCTGCTTTCCCCCGGTCACCCCAGTGCCTCCCCATCCCTCCCGTCTCACCTGGTGGGGGTCTCACCCCCTTCCCCCCCCACCTGCCCCCACCTGTGCGCGCCGCCGGCAGGACCCGCCCCGCGCGCCCCCTAATTGGCTGCGGGGGGAGGGGCAGCTCATTAGTGATGCGGGAACGCGCCGCGGGCCCGGAGTCGGCGGGGAGCGGAGTCTGGACCCGCAGCATCCTCCGGCCCCGCAGCATCCCCCGCGCCCGAACTGCGCGGAAGGGCGAGAGAGAGGAGTAGAGGAGGGGGGGGAACAAACCCCAAAGACCCAGCGCCCCACCAAAACCGCGGCGAATTCCCTTGGCTGGAGCTCGACTCCGCAGATCCGCATCCCGGCTCCATCCCCCGGCGCTGCGGGCACAGCATGGGCGGAGGAGCCCCGAGCCTGGACCCGCGGCTGCTGCTGCTGCTGGGGCTCTGCAGCTGGACCGCGGCGCTGCGAGGTGAGTGAGGGGGTCCGTATCCCCCTCCCCAAGCCAGGGCAGCCCCGCGGGCACCCGCAAGTTTGGGGCGGGGAGGGGATCCCACAGGTTGCTCCGGTGCGGGGGAGAATCGCGGCATAGGGATGGAGGAGCCGGGGGTACCGCGAGTGGGAGGGCAGTGGGGACCACTCCGAGAGGAGCCTTCGCATCCCCTCCGGGGCGAATCCCCGCATCCCCTCCGGGGCGAATCCCCGCATCCCCTCCGGGGCGAATCCCCGCATCCCCTCCGAATGAGCCCCGCACCGCCGCGGGGACAGCGAGGGAGGCGACAGCGCCGGGCTGCAGGGTAGAGGGGTCGGAGCCGGGAGCGGTGCGGGGGTCCCGGCCGTGCTGGCGGTGGGTTCAGGTCCCCGGAGCGCAGAACATCCACCGCACCATGCAGTTTGTCGGGCGCGGAGAGCTCCGCGCTGTGCGGTGCTCCTGCATCCTGGAGCGTCCTGCGGGCGGTGGGTCCCTGGGACGGCGTGAGGTCCTGGCGATGGGGCTGGGGGCTTGGGAGGTTCAGCGAGCCCTCCTGGCATTGAGGATTTCGCCACCTGGGAAGCAGCGCAGGTGCCTCAGGTTGATGCGCGCACAGGAGGGCTCTGGCTTTGGCGTGCGCGGCAGGCGGATACTCGCGATGCTCGGAGTCCTTGTTATTTTATATAACTTTTTCCCTGGTAAATCACTCGGGTGCGATGATTCCTTTAGGGCGCAGAGCCAGAGGATGTCAACAGCCCCTCGCGGTCTGGCATCCCGCACTCCGCGGCTTGGAGCTGCGCTTCCCCAAGCGCTGCGAGTGCCGGGAGAGGTGGAGGTGGGGAGGGGTGAGCAGGGCTCTCTTCCCCTTTCAGGAGCAAGGTACCTGCTGTTGATAAGGCGGTTTCTGTGTTTGGAGTCTGTTATTGGTGTGTTCATTACAAATGGCTTTATTTTGCACGATGGAGCGGATCAGACTTTGCGGATCTTAAAAGCTTCCTCTCGCTGTTTGGGCACCAGCCCCTCCTCGGAGCTCTCTCTTTACGTGCCTGTGGTGTTTGTGCTTCCATTTTCCTTTGTACGGACTTTATTGGCTCTGGTCTTTGCGTGGAAAATCATCCACAGGTAGCTAGGGCTTGTGACACCTCCTGGAGCTTCAGTGGCCACCTCACTTGCCACATCTCTCATTGAACTGGTCCAGCAGAGGGAAATCTGAGAGGCTTTTGTGTAATGGACACAATGTGGGTCTTTGGGGGAGAAAAAACAAACGAGGGGGGAAAAAACCCCACCAGTTTATAGGGCAGTAATAAATGATGAGCATAACATGAAAAATACTTCAACATTTCCTAATTTTGTTTAATGGTTGATCGGGAAGGATCCGCACAGGAGTGAGTGTGTGTGTGTGTGCTTAAATCTGCAGTGTGGGGAGCTTGGTGCCCTTTGTGTTCCACCCCTGGGAGGGCTGAGGCAGCTCCTGCCCTGGGGAAATGTGGTCGGGATCGGGCCCGACCAGCACCTGAAATTCCACACCACGGAGCAGGGGGATGTTCTGCTGCTGCTACATAAATTTCAACTATTCAATTAAAACTTGCCCCGCAGGACGTTTCAGGTTCTAGGCTGGGGTGGAATTGCTTTTGGGCATCGTTCTGAGGACGAGCAGTGATTTTTTTCCCCCAGCAGTTTGGTGTCTGTGGGCTGTCGGTGGTGGTGCTGCCTGGTGTTTACTTGTGGCTTTGGCTGCAGCAGTTAAACCTCAGTTACAACCCCGGAGCTGTAAGGTTTTGGTTTATGAAGTTGTCTAAAAGCTGCCTCTGAGACAGATTGTGTTCCAGGCTTCTCTTCTGAACGGGGATTAAAGAAAAATGAAATGATTGTAGATACCCTTCGCACGGCATTTTAAATCTATTGGAATGAATATACATGGATAGCTGTGGGCTTTTGTTTTACAGGAAAAATTGCCCAGGCAAGGTGGTAATTCAAGAAGAATCTCACTAATATTTATTTTCTCATTGATGCCTTGAAACTAATTTTGGGTTGCACATATCTGAATAAAGATGTATCTAAATATGAGCATTAATATTCTTCTGTGTTGATACTGAAGCCTAAAGCTACGTGTTACACGGTGTTTATAGCTCTGAGTGCATTTTGTTCTAAATAAGCCTTGTTCAGGGATTTTCCTGTTCCCATGGTGTGGCTCTTACTGTATGGCTTGGTCACCACTGATTTTATGGTGATAAAATGCTCTGTGAAGGCACCTAATGGAATTGGGGTTGTGGGCAGCGAGCTGCTGGAGCAAAGATCTCCTTTTAGTCTGAAATCTTCTGTAGGTTTGGGTTTATTTTAATTGCTTTTTAGCATAAAAAGCACTGATCACACGCTGTTCAGAGAGCTGCATGTTTACTGTGTTACTGTGCATCTAGGAACTGACTCCACAAACCAGGCTCTGGAGAAATAAAGCTTGTTTTAGGTAAAAATAGCAGCTTTTATTGATATAGAAATAAGTTTAGTGGTGAAGACAGCACTAGTGTGCAAGTTGTGTCCTGATCGTACCTTTTGTCTCGCATTTAATAATGCCCTTGTGGAAATTAGATGAGGTCCCTTTATTTCCTTATGAGTGGGCTGGAATTTCATTGTGTGTCTGAGGTTTCTGTCCAGCCTTGCCAAGGACTTGAGTGTCACCAGAGCTGTGTGGGAGCCACCAGTGATGCTGTGAGGGATGTTGTGGGTGTGCTGGGCCAGCTCTGCTCCAGGGCCCCTCTGCACTAACAGTGGGGAGGGGTTTGGGTGCCCCAAGTCCTGCACCCAAAAGGATGTGTGTTAGTCCTGTTGCTTTCCTGCACTGTCTCAGGTTCTCTGCTGACAGGAAATGTGCCTGGTTGGCTGTGAGGACACTCAACAGTTCACTGTATGAAGCATTGCAGCTGTGGCAGCCCCAGGGGCCAGTAAATTGATTTATTTGCTTCGATTTTACGTGTGTTGGTAATCCTTCAGCCAGGTGTGGGCTTGAGACAGGAGCAAACCAAAATTAAGGCAGGACATTGGTGCTGCAGGAATCTCTCATGGATTTGCTCAAGCCACTCCATCCAGATAATGTTGCATTTTTGTCTCGTTAGGACAAAGCATTTATTAAAATGACAAGCCACTGCTCTGCTTGGAGCCATCCTCCCACTCCCCTGCAGCGTCTCAGGCGGGTTTCTCTGTCAATATTTATATTATTTCACTTTGTAACTTCACAGAAAATAAACTTCCTCTACTCATGGCTTTATTTACTAAGCAGAGTCTGTTTCCCAGCTCTTCTCCATGGCCCAGGCTCGGGTTGTGTGTGGTAGAACCTGCCTTTTGTTTTCAGAGGTGGGAAAACTCAAGTTTTGAAACCATAATTCTCAAACCCATGGGAAAAGTGGGCACTCCAAAGAGCAGGATTGCAAAACTGGGCACAGGATGCAGAAGTTGCCACATTCTGGAATTCATAGAGTATCCACACGTCTATTTTATAAGTAACTTCCTAGCTTTGTTGAATCCTGAGTTTTTTCTGGGTTTATGACTGTCTTTGTAATGTGTCATAACAGAGTTTGTGAGATAATTCAGAGGAAGGGGGAAAGGCTGAACGTTCCTGACTTTGGCCATGAACGTGCTCCAGTTCTGTCTCTTGTAGGACACCAATCCCTGCGAGGGTTGCTTTAATTTGCTGTGGTGTGTGACTGCTCTGCAGGCTGGGCTTTTGGGGAATGCCACAGCTTGGAATGACAGCAAATTCTCTTTGTATTACCCCAAAACCTGGAGAGCTGTGGGTCCTGTCCTGGGGCTGAAGGCTGCACAGCTTTCTAATGCACAGATCTCTCTGAAAACATGTAAGTTTTGGAAATTTGGGCTAATCCTGCCCTTCAGGGGGTGCAGGTGGCTCTTGGCTCCCCCCTGGCCCCCACTCAGGGATGTGCTCAGGAGAGGTGACACCTCTGTCCCTTCCCATGGAGGGGATGAGGCTCGATCTGTGCAGAGATGAAACCTCCTTTCCATGCCATGAAGAGCATTTTCCATCTTCGTTGAGCAGGAGTTTCATCTCAGGGTGGGTTTTCACCAGGCCAGAACCGAAGCTGGGGGTGTTTTCACAGCGAATTACAGGAGGCAAACTCAAAGAACGTGATATATTATGCTAAGATGGAAAATTACTTACGGAGCAAAGGATTCCTCAGGGCCCCCTGATGCAGCTTTTCTGTGGTTTTCATCCTGCTTTCTGGTGAAAGGTGGAGTCTGAGGAAGGAACAGAATGTTAACACCAGAGGCTGCTGTTTCAGTGGTTTTTAGATGCTGCTGCTGCTGCTGCTCTGAAGCAGATGGTCAGATTCATTTGTATGAACCAGAAAAAATGTTTCATTTTCTATTTATACTTTTTAATAGTCTTGTTGTATCACGTGATTAGATTAGAGCAGGAGTATTTGTAAGTATGGAGGGGTTTATGTTCCATCATGTCTCGTTGGGGTCAATAAACCACATTTTAGAGCATCTTGTATTCAAAGATTCCAGTGCCACATACGAGCCTGAATAACCTGAACCTTGGAATTTACCTGCAAACAGTGATTAATGTGATTTTTCCATCACCTTCCCCTCCCCACCCACCCTTTTGTGGCCTTTTAGCATCATTTAAAAATGCTGTTAATGAAGGGCTGTGATTGCAGGCTCTTGGTGGAGCTCAGTTACTTGCCCAATGCTGTTTAGTGCCAAATACTTTAAAAGAATTTCCATGCTGGGGTGTTGGAGGGCAATTCCACTTAAATATGATCTTCCCTAATGAGTTTTTTGCTGGCTGCTGCTGTAGGTATTTTTGCCTGGGTTTCTTTCCTGTTTTCCTTTTGACATTTAAAGAAGTGCAGCCCTCAGTGATGCCCTGAGTCCATTCAGCTCCATTTGGGTCAAAAACACTTCCTTTGGGAAGCTCAGCAGGGTTTGAATTTATTCAGCAATTAGCTGGCTCTTGGATTATTGAGGAGGACGAATAGGCAGTAGCTAATTAATTTGCTTATACAGGGTATTCTTTGTGCAATTCTGTAGAACAATGACAAATTAAGGTGGTTTCTGAGACAAGAATGGGTGAGATTCCATGTGAATCCCCCCACAACTGCCAGCCCTTCTGGGGAAGAGCAAATGAGAACTGAAGCACCACTGCAGGTGGGTCACCTGTAAGTGGTTAAAAAGTGTTACAGTGCTTGTCTTCTCCCTCGATAAGTTTGATTTTTATTTCTCAGTTTCAGTAAAAACTGCTTTAGTGGATCTCAAACTTTTCTCTGGTGCTGGCAGGCAGAGAACACAAACAGGGCAAACGTGGAGATTTCTTATAAATTGGGGACAGTCATTCACCAAATCACTTCTGAACTTCCACCTTTCCTAATAATAAATTGCATTACAGAGAAACAAACCCGTTCTATTAATTACATTCAACCTTTGATATAAATCCATATCTGATTTGCAGTTCAACAGATGTGCCTGTGACTTTTATGGTGACAGATGCTCCAGGTTTGCAGCATTTTAGGCCAGGTTTCAAACCACTAAAGATCTGTGGGAAGCCATTACCCTTTGAAATATTAATTCCAACTTCCCATTCCAGTGGTATTTGCTGCTGCTGCTGCTGATATATTGTGAGGGATTTGCTGCTGCTGCCACAGAGAATGCTCATTTCCACTTGGAACTCCTGTGTCTTTTCACTTGGCTGTAAAGAACAAGGGTTGTTTGGGATGAAAAGGGGATTTTGGGAGGCAGTTTCCAGCACTTTACCTGTGTGAGCTGTGCTCTGAGGATGATAATGGATGAACTGGCTGCACTGGAAGGCACTGGGTGATGCAAATATTTAATAAATGTCACCTCTCCTTAGCACCAAGGGCTCTCAGGTGCAGCTCTGTGTGCTGTTATTCCCATCATGGAGATCCTGGAGTGAAACAATGTAGAAAAAAAATAGATTTGTTAAAAAGGAGTTAAAATGTCCAGGGTAATTGTGCTTCCTGAAGCCTTTGAGCCTCCCCACATGGTTCCCAGGCAGTGATTTCCCTGGGCTAACAGGAGGGAAGGGAGCTGCCAAGTGTTCCAGGGACAAATACAGTAGTGCAAAGCCTCTGTCTTACCTTTGTAGACTGTAGAGACCTGATGGAATCAATGGGTCAGGTGTGGAGATCCAAAATGTAAGACACATCAGGTCACTCAGGTGGGGAAATATGAGGTGAGATGCTGGAGGATGGTCTTATTTTTCTGCCTTCTGCTCCCCTTCTGATTTTGGTTGGGGTTTTGGGACCCACATTAAGGTAGGAATAACATATTAGGCCTGGAATATATTATTTATGATAAGCATATTTATTTCCACATTCTTTCTCATTATCAGTGCAGCTTTATAGGCTTTTCCTCAATAGAGAGCATATTCAGTAAAATTACTTTGGTTTCCAGTAAACAGTGGGAGCAGGTTAAAAGTGGCAGTGAGTGAGTCCTTCCCAGTTGTCACCTGGTGCCAGAGTTTCCAGTTCTCCTGAACTCCCAGAGCCTTCCATTAATTACCCAGTTTGCCACAGGAACAGCAGAACTCCTTCTAGTCCCACTAGAATATTAAAAATGTAGGACTTATTTGTGTCAAATGAGCTCACAAAATAAAAGATGAGTTTTGAGCATTTAATCTGTCAGCATCAATGAATCTGAAAGGATTATCATTCCATTACAGATAATAGATTTTTCCCAAAGATAACTCTGCTACTTGACTTGCCTATTTCTGTGCAGATTGTTATGGATCTCATTTAGACTACAATTTAAACGTTCCTGCTCTGTTTTGATTGAATCTCAGAGTCACTAATGTGGTACCTGGTTTATGTTGAGCCCAAACTTTGCATCAATCTCTCAAAACTCTTTCCTGAATCTTTAATTCTTCAAAACCAAAGGTAAAACCAGGATTACCCTTGTGAGGAGCATCAGAGTACTGTAAAATGAGGAACAAAATTCCCATTGGTGTGCCCCAGCCTAAGGAGAAGGCACCAAAATTGGGGTAATTGAGTCATCACATCTTTGCCTGGTCTTGGAGTGAGGTGTTCACTTCCTTAAGTATAACTTTATGTGATGCCTTAAGGAAATACAACAGGAACATTTGTATCTTACTTCCACCTCTCCTTCTTCCCTCTGTGGAGGAGAGAGAAGAACCCATAGTAGGTGGGAAACTTGCTGATTTTAGGCAGAGCCTAAGCTGTAATTTTGACTTTTATAATTATAACATTGCCCTCACAGAGGTCTCGAGGTTTAACAATGAGTTGTTCCCTCAATAAAGGGAGAACACAGTGCTGGAGATCAGTCCCTGCAACTAAACTCCCGTTCTCCCATAATATACTGATTTCTTTCCCCAAAATGGCACCACAGGACTTGGTGGAGTCCATGGGTGGATGTATCTTGGCCATACCTGGGGGGCTGATGGTCCCTTTGCACTCGGAATTGAGCAGTTTCAGAAGACAGAGCAGCAAGAGATGGAGATGCCCCAACCTCTCAGGGCTGCAGTCACGGCCCAGATCAGCCCTGCAGAGCTGAGCCTGGTGATGTCAGCCAGGATTACGTGGCTGCTGAACACCAGGGTGAGCTTCAAACACCACCCAAATCCTGGGAATAACTTCAGGATTTTCAGTTTCCAGTATTGCTTAGTGCTGGTGTACAGTTTGCTCTTCCTGGTCACCAGGGTGGGTTATTTTTTAGGGTTTGTTTTTGATGAATCCATTAAATGCAGAAAAAGTGGTAAATATGAGCGATGGATCCCACTGCAGAATTCCAGGGGAATGCTGGGTGGTGGCCACGGTGTTCTTGGCTCTCACCTCTGGCTCTGATGGGAGGTTGTGACATTTGCAGCTGGTTTTACCCTTTCCAGCACTCAGGAGCTGATTTGTGTGGCTGTGTTTGAAATTACAGCCGTGCTCTTTAGCACTTTTACCCCTCCCAGATGTGAAGGCACTCAAGAGACTTCCTATTTTTCCAAAGGGCAGGAGCAATGTTAGTGGAAGAGGGGAGGGGACAGAAAACTGGCTGGTTTTATCTGTCTTTTGAAAGTTGTTACTGAAATACTCTAGAAATGTTCTCCAGCATCTTCAGGCTCAGTGAAGGGGTTGTGATGGTGAAAGGTGAAGCACTTCCTGCCTTGCAGATGTTATTACCTGTGTGGAAATGCAGTGTGCAGGCTATTTGCTGTTCCTCTTGGAGATTTAGCTCAGGTAAATATAAAATAAGACTCAGTGCTGTGGTGGTGCTCAGCCAGCCCAGGGCCCCCATGGAGGAAATCACAGCCTTTATGAGCCTGGCAGGACCATTCTCAGGAGGATTCTGGGCTTTTGGAATGTCACTTGTAGTTACAGCTCTCCAGTCCTGCAGGGACAAAGATGCTCCTGTCAGGATGGTGACAAATAAACCCTCCAGGTCCCCTTGGGTTCAGCTGTTCAGCACCTGCTGCACCATCAGCAGCACCTGAGACATTCCACCATCCCAGCCTGGAAAACATCCCAGCTCTCCTCAAAAACAGCTTCACAAGGGAAAGGAGAAAAAGCTGCTACTGGGAAATGGTTTTAACCCCTGCTCTCTTTGGTGACATGCACAATAAAAGCTCGTGGAATGCCCACAGCCCACCCAAAGGAGGTGTGGGGTGGTTTTGTTTTTAAAACCTTGAGCAGATCCGTATAAAATGTTTTCTGGGGGATCAAGCTGTGTTTCATACTGAGGCAGGAAGGAGCTTCATTAATCCCAGAGCTGTTTGTGTTATTTTGGGGAGCAGTGTTCCATTTTTCCAAGTGGCAATGAGGAGCTGTGTGTTCCTGCTGCTTCTCGCTGTTCCTGTGGGGGTTTTGAAGCCACATCAGGCACAGAATGACACGTCCTGTGTCCAGCCCAAGCACTGGCTTGTGCACAGGGCACAGTTGGCTGCCCTGGGGGTCTCTTTGCCTTGTCATGCAGAAGGAAAGCAATGATTTGGACTCAGCTCCAAAGGAGATGTGCAGGAATAAGCTTTGACTGTAAAAGGAAAAGGGCATCCTGTGCTCAGACTTGGCTTCTGGTGGCTTTGTGTGGGGCTGATCTTTGCTCAGGTACTGGTGTGAGAGATGGCCCACCTGGAAAACATCAGATAAAGGGGAGGCAAGGGCATGTGGAATAAATGACTTATCAATTCCAAACAGTGGATTGTGATAATGAGATCTGCCATTTTTATATCGTTATTCTAACTAAGTGTATTCTTGTAAAAAACCTTCAGTTTGGGCTGAATAGTGTGACTTTTTTTCTTTTTTTTTTTTATCTTTTTTCCTGTGAATGAGTTGAAAACATGATGGGACCTTTCAAAACACCACAACTTAAATGAATGATCAACGTTTTCCTTGTTCAACCAAGCTTTGTGAAACGCTGTGGTAACTATTGCAATGGATCATGTTCAGCACCATGGACTGTTCCTTCACGGAGTTCCCAGCAGCACCTCTGAGTTTCAAATTTCCAATATTCTCACCAAAATGTAGTTGACATCTAAAAGCCTCCAGGTGGAAATGTTGTTTCATGATTTGTAGCTGCGTTTTTGTTCATCTTTCAGTGGTTTTTCTCTTAGTTTAGGCTGTGGATTTTCTCTTCCCTTTGCCTTTGGGATTAAGTTGGATCCGAGTGTGAAAAGAGGCACCAGTTAAAGGGTGAATGAGGAGGTGGAAATAAAATCTATAGAAATAAAATAACCTCCCTTTCTCCCAACAAGCACAGGACTTTTTTAAAGCCCGAGCTGTTCTTGCACTTGTATTCATTTTCAATCTGCTGCCCTTGTGGACTGTAGGAGAGACCTTCTTTGTGGCTGTTGAAAATGCTCTTGGTGGTTTAATGAGAGCAGTTAATGGAATTGTCCTCAAGCATCCGATGCTGTGCAATAAAGCACGATGTTATTTTTGCCTGGCAGTGGGGTGAGCCTCCATGGGGGTCCCTGGGTGTTGCTGAGGAAGGTCCTCTTGCAATGCCTTGTCCCTGTTCTGTCTCCTCTAATTCAGCCCAAAGCAGGTGCTTTATGTGCAGCCCTGGAGACATTCCCAGCTGGGCTGGGAGCTCTGCTCAGGATTCTGGCCCTGGTTCAGGTGTGTTGGTTTGGGAAGGAGCTGCAAGAAGAAAGGAGGAAGGTGCATTTTGATCAGGGCTGAGCCTCCTGGGGCTGCTGTTTCTGACACATCCCTGGTTTCTGCCTGGGTGCTGTGATTTTAGGCAGATTGCAGTGACCTTTGCCACCCTGTCATTGCAGGTATTTATTGCTCTGTGTCTGAATCTTGATAGTTTTTAATGTGTTTGAAAACAAGGGTGTTTGCTTTGTTTCAGTGCCTTGTCTGGCAGGACTCGCTCACAAATGCAGAGCAGATCTAAGGACTGGGGTCTTATTTATTTTGGTGAAAGTCTGTTGGCTCTTGAGTGGCTCTTGACTAAAAGAGGTTTGTCACTGGCAGATGTTAATAAAGATTGAGGCTGTTCCAGGCACAGGCACTGCACGGGGTGATGTCCCATGTTTATGAAAACAGATTTTGACCTCTGGGTTGTCATTAAAAGGTTTCTGCTGGAGATCAGCAAATCTCTGGTGACCATTCCTGCTGGAGGAACCTCTGCTGCTGAGCTGGCACTGCACAGCCTCGGGACCAGCACGAAGGGGGGTTCAATAAGGGGGAGGCAGTGACAAGGTGACTGGTGAGAGGGTCTTTTTATCATGTCAAGGATCTTTAAGACTTTAATTCAGCGAGTTGGGTAGCCCTGTTAATGGTCCTCAGACACACATTCTCACACACCCTTAGGGGTTTTTTGGATTAGGATGCTGGAAATCTGGCAGAGTCACTGTTAGAAGATGATGCAGGGGGGGACACTGTGATTTGCCTACATGTTCCTTACCTTCAGCTTAGCAATCAGAGCAGGATATGTGGATATTTCAGCAATTCTTCATTTGTTGTGCGTGATGCATCCAAAAAAGTTTGGTTTTCATGGGTGTAACCTATGAGGAAAGTGAGACTGAAACTAATCTGGTTACAGTGTGGTTACTCACAAGTCTGACTTTTGTTTGGCTTCATATTTGTTTTCAAACGACAGGGAAGTGTAAACTTTATCTGAACTGTGTCAATACCTCTCAGGTAAATATTTTACCAGATATTAATTTCATAACTGGGTGAACATAAGCAGTGGCTCAGAAAGGACTTGCTGTAGTTGCACAGTGAGTTAAAATGAAGGAACTCTCCAGTATCATGTCCAGCCACTGGAGCTGGATGTGAGTCCTGCCCCTGAGTGGGTGTCACGAGGGGAACACACACGTGTGTGAGGAGCTGGGGGACAGTGGGGATCCCCAGGATTTCATTATTCTGTGTGGTCTCTTCAGAAGTCACCAAATTTCCTTTTTAAAGCCCCTCAGACCCCTTTGTGTTCAATGAGTCAGTGAATCCATAATTTGTCCCCCTTGTGTTCCTTCCCATCAGCTGCTCGTTGGCAGCACGTGGGTTCAGCTCAGTGCCTGAGACCATCAGAAACTCTGAGTTTCTGCTCAGTGTTTGCTGTCCCTAATCCCTTGTCTCTCCCCATGCCTGCAGGGATAACTGGGCTGCTAATGAGAGACACACAATCTGCTTAGGTGTGTAACTAAACCAGCGCTTACCTGAAATCCTGTTGAGCCTGGGTTTAACAGATTTACCTCTTGTAACCTAAAACTCGGCACATCCAGGGCTGCTCTGACATGGCTTTGCTGGGTGATGGGCTCAGCCAAAGAGGAAGACTTCAGAGTGGCCCCAGTGGGCTCCTCAGAGCTCTTGATCCTCTTTTGTGGTTTGTCTTGCCTGAACTTCATAAAAATGAAGTGAATTTTTTGTGCTGTGGCTCATCCTGTGTTGTTCCCCTTCATTCCTTAGTGCTGCAGGACACACAGAATGAAAGTGATGCTGCAGCAGTTTGGGCAAACTGGGGGCTTGTCAGGCCAGTCCTGAATTTCCATAGAATACAGAGCAGCAAATCCTTATGTTTATAAACAAATTCGTCTTCTCCCACACTGGAATGAGCTGGGAAGCTGCTGAATTAATGAACACCGAAAATGGGAGCACCGTGGCTGCTCCCTGCCTTGGTTTCTCTCTTGCACCACTACTCCTGCAGGTGACTGTGAGCTCCTTGCCTTGGCTTTCACTTGAGCACAGCAGAAATCAAACACACATGGAGCGATTCAACAAGTGTTTGCTTGTATTGCTGGGGTTTTTGGTCTGCATTTATTTGACAGAAGGAGGCTTTCTGAAACGTCTGTGGCATTGTGTATTGCACGTGGGGAGGGTCGGGAGTCAGCTCCTGGGGCCAGACCCTGATGGGGAAATGGAAAATAAATGTCAAGGAAAAGCAGTAGTCACTTATTTATGGGAAGGAAAGCCTGTGCTGGGGGAGGGAAACACCGCTGTGTTCCTGCAGCCCTGAGCTTGTAATACAGGAGAGAATAACACAGAACCAATTTGCTGCAGCCTGGAAGGCTCCCAGAGCAGCAGCAGTGCCCGGTGTGGGTCTGTGGGTGGCCCAGCAGTGACTGATGAGCAGAGGGGTGGGTTTGGAGCGGCACCACCTCCCTTCTCTCATCTTATCCCCGTTAATAATCCCGAGTGTCTCATTGCTCGCTGGCCTCTCCTCCTCCTTCCCCTTTCCATTTATCTGCATCTTTTAAAAATGACCTTGTTATACTTCCAAAAGACAAATTCCAGTGGCTCTGGCACAGGCACTTCCCTGCCTCCCAATTAACTGCAGGAGAAATCCAGCTGCCAGGGAAGTGAGAGATGGAATTCATACACTGGGGCTGGGTGTAATCAAGACATAAAGCAGCCCATAACATGCATCAGCAGGGCTGCAACAGCAGCTTTAAACATGCTGTGTTCTATTGTGCAGACAGAGGCTGCTGGGGATGGTTTGCTGGGTGACCCAGAGGAGAATTTGCCTGATGTGGCAGAACAGTCCCTGTTCTCTGCTCTGTGATACCTCGGTGGTGCCCTGCCTCGCTAAAATCCTTCAGGAGAGTTTGGGTTTTGCTCCCAGCTTCTCTCAGGTTTCTTGAGTGCTGCAAAACCTCTCCTGTAGACATTTCAGAGACAGGTTTTCTGGGGGTTATCATTCTGAGGTTTCTTTGAGGCATTGTTTTGCAGATGCCTTTAGTGTAAAATTACATAGTGTAAGGGCTTGTTATTAATAGGGCTTTCTTAGCAAACAGACCCGATGTGTCTTTCATTCTCTTCTGACTTATCTCAAGCCCAGAGAGTCAACCATAAATAATATTTTACCAGAATTAATTCTGCACTTGAAGCAGAATCGATGACCTCAA
The DNA here is from genome assembly GCA_035221455.1 of Xenops minutus. Classification (NCBI taxonomy): domain Eukaryota; kingdom Metazoa; phylum Chordata; class Aves; order Passeriformes; family Furnariidae; genus Xenops; species Xenops minutus. Next base: position 2,791,702 of record JAWWEE010000055.1, on the reverse strand, counting down.
TAGATGCCTTTCACCTGTGAATGTTGCCATCAGACCATTCTTTGTGTCAGCCTGGCCAGGAGAGATAAAACACACACTGCTGGCTCCTCCAAACTTTGAGCAATTCTCAGTGAGGCTGTGAACTAATAAATTTGTGCTTATCAGGAATACAAATATCCTGTCTCGATGTCTGCACTTCTAAAAGAAACTTCAAAGAGCATCTTTGTCTTAAGCATTCTCTAGTTTTTCATAAAAGGATGAAAACCACTTTTTGGAGCCTTAAGTTGGTGTCTTCCCTCAAATCTGTCTTGACAAGTGTTTAATGGCATTATCATCTCAAATGGACTCGGTGCTGGAGAGGTCTGAGCAGCTGGGAATGGCACTGGAGCTCAGGGAGGAATTCTGCCTGGGAAGCAGCTGGATCAAGGGCTGAACTCCCCTCGTGTGTGTGGGCTGTGACACATCCCCTGGAGCACAGGGGGGTGTTGTGGGCCAGGAGCTGCAGAGAACATGCACAGAAAGTAGTAGTGAAGAAGGCAAGGCAGGGATGGTACTGAAATTATTCCATCTCTTGGACAGATCTGGCTTGGAGGGGGTTGGGAATAAAACAGCCACAGATCAGCTCCTGCCCTGTGGAATTCAGGGGGGTGTGTGAGACTGGGAGGTGCTGGCAGGGCAGGTGCCCCTGGCCCTTCCACCACAGGGCTGGGCAGTGATTCATTTGGGCTGGAGATTTTTCCCTGGAGCAGTTCCACTGCCAGCTGACTGCACAGGCTGTGGGGCTGGCAGTGCCCAGAAAGGACAGCATGTGGAAATGTGGGGCTGTTTGTTTGTCAGCTGTCCAGATCACAGGTTGTTACACTGGTTTTATTTCAGGATTTTATTAAATAGCCTTAAGTCTGCATCTGTGAGTGGATACCACTTGCTAGAAAACAATACAATTAAAATAAATTAAAAAACCCAAGGTAATGGGTGTTTCCCGTTGCCAAAATACAGAAGAAAACCAAATAATCAGCTAAAAAGTCTTTCTTTCTGTACCAAGCAATCCCTTTATTGAAGGGGTGTGTGGTGTCTGTCCTTGCTGTGGTTCTCTCTGCCTTTCCCACACTCCAGCCAAAGGAGTGACTTTGGCTCCAGAGAGGAGCCCTGATGTGCTCCCGAGGGGTTCTGGCTTCCAGAGCCCGTGGAATCCAGAGGAAATCCTTTGATTGGCAGGGAAAATTGCCACAGCCCTGACTCTGCCTGCTGGAGCCCCACCAGAGACTTGCTTTGATGCTGCCTCCTTTCCTGTTACTATCAAAACAAAAGTTGCTGCATTCCCAATTACTACTTTATCTGTTGTAAACACGGTCCCTGGGGAAGGTGCTGACTTGGAAATGATTTGCATGTTTGACAGCAGGTTCTCTCTGTGGGTAGGGAATGTAGGGCAGTGTCTGGCAGCACCAGCCCCTCTCCTCCTTTTCCCTTCTCTGCTGTGGGTGGATAATGACATTTGCAGGCCCAAAGAAGAAAAAAAAAATCTGCTGCCGTGCAGACTATTTTCATTAATTTTTCTAATAACTTAATCTGTGTCAAGGAACGTAAAATGGATCAAAACCTAAATGAGAATGACTTTTTAAATAATAAAATATTGGCACGCAGCCTCAGTGCTTTATCCTCCAGACTGAGGAGCTGCTGGAGCTGGAATGTTGCAGTGCATCTCAAAGGAACCATTTTTAGTTTAATGTGGTAAATTGCATTAAAATTAAAGCACAGAAATAGCCTCTCCTAAATTACAGCTGCAGCATGTGACTCCTCAGGCCTATTTACTAATTTTTCAAATCCTGCTGAAGTTATGACTGAGAATGTCATGAGCTTTTCTATTAGAGATGTGGCGAGAGCCAATTAGTCCTGCAGAGCTGGGCCTGGCAGCTGCTGATGTCATGGGCTCAGTTGGGAACAAAAGGGACTTATTGGGTTCATTTTAGCAGAATATTATCTAAAACTGGTGGATTAACACAACAAAGAGTGCAGTGGACTCTTTATACTTGATTTGCAGTGAAACTGCTGAACCTGCAGAGATTTGCACCCCTGTTTTCCTGCTTTCTGTGGGCTCTGTGATGCAGGCACAGGTCACGTCATTGGAATGTGCTCACAGGGAGGGATGGAGTGGAACTTTGGTTATTCCCAAGATGAAAAGTAAAACTTTATTTACAAAATGCTGCAAAGATTCTGATGCTCTGTGGTTAATTGGACTTTATGGAACTGGTGCAATAGTCCTGCTTCACCTGGAGATGGTTGTCTTGGGGCTATTGACATACACTCAGGAACAAATAAATTTAACAAGGAATCCCCAGCAGCTGTGGAATGGGATAACTTGGGGAAAAAGCAGGATGGTGAGTGAGTTGGTGGCTGTGTCGCTGTTGCTGAGGATACAAAGAGGGTCTGACCAACACAGGGTGCACTTTTCCTGTGGTTTGTGTCCAGTCAGGTACCGTGGTGTGGCAGGGTGAGGTCCAGCACTGGACCTTCAAGGCACAGACCAGGTTTCTGCCTCTGGAGAGCAGCTCCAGGTCTTCCCCAGCCCAGGCAGAGGGACAAGAGGAGCACATTTGGCCTTGGCAGGGAATTACAGAGGCATTTGCTAAAAGAGCATTGTTATGCCTTTTTTTTTCCTCCCATTTAAAGAGCGATTTAATTGCATGTGAATTAAGGGGGTTTTTAGATGGATTATTGCTGTCAATGGATTTCATAAACCATGACCTCTGCTCTGCAACCTCCTCTCAGAGCCTGGCAAAAAACCCCAAGCTGCTTAACCATGACATAATTGTCAACTACGTAATTGTGCTTGGAGTGCCTCTGGCACTCACTGTCACTTGAAAATGTCAGAAACTGCTGCTAAAGGCTCTGCAGTCACTTCAGCATCAGTCCATGGTACATTGTTTGCTTCAGGAAAACACTTCAGTGCCTCGTGTGCTGGTGCATCAGTGTAGATTTCATAAAGTGTCTAAAAACCCTCTGAATAAGCTCCAGAGCTCGGAATTGTTGTGTGGAGTTGGATTTAGAATCCTTTTAAAAGAGCTCAAAGTGGGCCCTGTCTTCCTAAACAACCAGAAATCAAGATTTGCCACGTTCTCTGAAGGTGGAAATGATTCTCTATAGGTGTGCCCCGGGATGGGGTGATGGTGACAGAGGTTTGCTCTGTGGGGCAGTGACCTGCTCTCAGGAGCTGGTGCTGGAATTGCTCTTGAAGTGTCTATGATCAGGAGAAACAAGTTGATAACTGGGGTCAAGTCAGTCACTGTTGTCCTTAAAAACAACTGTCAGAACCTCTTTTGGAAAAAGGTTTTACTGCTGCAGATAGAAAACATGCACTGCTACCACACTGTCACTTCTTTTAGAGAAACCAGAACATTCTAAAATGTCTTAAACGTGTCCCAACCCTTGTCAGTGAACCCAAAACCTGCACAGGAGCTTCTCTCTGCTTCACACACTCCAGCCAAGACTATCCTGTGTCTAGGTTAGAGCTGGAGAGATGTGCCTCTGGAATTCTAGGGAAGGTCACCTTGTGCCCTTTAAGGGGAGAAAACCTCTTGGAATTTTATCTTTTCCCCCTTTATTATTCTTTCCCTGTCAGATGGTTGTGTCAGGCTTTGGACTTTGCTTCACCTCTGCAAGCTTGGCTGCTTGAAGGAGTTGTTGGTGTTTCAGGACAACATTTGGGATGTAGTAGCAGTAAATCTCTATAAGCCCATGATGAGGAGCCTCTGAAAGGTTTATATTTTGGCAGGTGGCCAGGCAGAGAATGGCTGGTACCTCTCTGCTGCCCTCTGTGCCTTTGCTCAGGAATGTTTCCTTCTGGCTTTCTTGTCCTGAAAGTTTTCCTTTCTGCTTGGTGAGGTGTTGGCTTTGCTTTTTCATCCAGCTCTGCTGAAAGCTCCCACCTTGCAGCTCATACCCATTTGGTGATGGCTTGGACAGTGTGGGGATGGGGATGACAGGGCTCCCTGTGCTGGGGCTGTTCCCTTCTCTCTGCTGAGTCTGAGCCCTGAAGCAAAGCACGGCAGGAGGGGAGAATCCCACTCAGAGAGGTCGGGATGCACTGCTGGAAGGGATAACTCCAGGAGTTATTTCAACCCTGGCCATCCCGTGCCTGTATTTGTGTGTCAGAGTTTGTCTCCACCTGCATCCCCGGTGCTGGAATGTGGGCACAGCCGTGGCTGGGATGCTGCACAGAGCCCCAGTGTTCCCTGCCAGCTGTGCCAGCTGTGCCATCCAGCGCTGCCGCTGGCTGCGATCGAGGAGTGTTGATGGGAGACAAAAGGGCTCTGAATGGCAGGTTAGGAAATACCCGAGTGCCTCTCTGGGCTCTGACAATCTCTTTTCCGTGATCTACTCATGTGAAAAGGCACAGCTAAACGTGGCAGCTCAGCCTTTTTTTTCCCTTTCCTCTCCTTGCCTTGCCCCCCTTTCCTTGCCTTGCCTCCCTTGTCTCCTCTCCCTGTTCCTGACCCCTCTCTGGTCAGGAACTGCTGCAGCTTTAAAGGGTTTTGAGCCCAAACCTGGCAGCAGCCACAGAAATGCTTCCTTTTCCACTGTGCCCAGAAAGCTGGATTTTAATATTTTTTTGTTCTCCCTCTTTTGGATTTTATTTCTCCTCTCTTTAATAGCATGCAAGTGGCATTTTTAGATAATCCTGAAAATTAATCTGTGCAAAAAGGCCACTTTATATAGCGTGGGCTTTGGCTTATGGACATAGAAGGGACATTGTCATTTGGGTAAAGCTTTGGGCTGAAATGCAGGGGGTTTGGGTCTGGTTTGAGAGATTTTAACAGTGACCCAAAGCACGGAGCTTTCCTGGCCTGTGACTTGATTAATCTGAAATAGGTAAATCTTCCTGGCGTGTGCTGTTACTCAGCCCTGAGATAAATCTGGCTTTCCAGGCACTATTTCAGCAGACTGGGGGGAAGCTGCTCAGTGCCAGAGGTTGGGTTTAAATTAGTGTTCACTCAAAATGTTTTATAGATGATGGAGGCGACGGTGGCGTTTTTGCAAGCCCCTGCAAACACATGTAGCATTGCTTTTTGCTCTTTGTTTAAAAACTTGGAAGGTGTCCTGAAGAATCCACACAGTCAGCTTTCGGGAGAGCTGTGACAATAAAACACTCAGGAAGTCAGAAATGTGGCAATTTATGGCCATATTTTCCCCGAGTATTTGTCTGGTTCACACGGTAGGAGCCGAGGGCAGGCTGTGTGTTTAAGACTTATCAACAGAACCTCTGCTGGAGTCTTGATTTCTCTGCTGATGTGCTATAAAATCTGTCATTATTGATGGCACAGTGTGTTCATAAAACCTCTGTAGACAGGACTCTTCCAGCCCAGTGCTGATGTCCAGGTGGTTCTTAGGGTGGCAGGTTAAAGCTTCTGTGTTTGCAGCTATTTATGATCAGGGGAAACAAAACCTTTCCTTACCAATCCAGGTGGGATTGTGGAGGTGTCCTGGGCAGGGCCAGAAGTTGGACTTTGCTGATCCTGGTGGGTTTTTTCCAGCTCAGGGTATTCTGTGAGTCTGTGATTCCTTCCTGTGTCATTGTACTGGTTCTATTTAGAAAGAATTTGAGTTTGATTTTGGGTCACGAGAGCAGCAGAGTCTGGAGATGCAATGAATGCTCAGCTACAAACCCTCCACCAGAAGCTGCTCCTTGTTCAGAGGGAGAGAATCCCTTACAATTACCCCTGATTTAGGAGTTCCAGGGAGAAAAGGACACGCAGCTGCAGCCCAGGGTGGATGTGCAGTGAAGAAACCACCTCAGTGGAGCCCAGAACCTGCAGAGCTGCACTGAGAAGTGTTCAGGAGGATCCTGGGGGGCTTTTAAAGCAGGTTGTGCACCCAGGGCAGCCCCATCACTTGCACAGCAGCTGCAGGGTGGGAGATGCTGCCCAGGACCTGCCTTTATTGCTCAGTATTAAGGCGGGATCCTTCCAGCCAGATGTGATCTGAAATTGTTCTCAAGCTGTGTAGAGAAAGGCACAAATAAATTACACGTCTGGGTTTCTAACCTGTGTTTAAGATGTGAAACACACCTAGAAGAGGCTCTTTAGCTGTTTGATGGCCATGGATTGATGGTGCTGGGGGTGTAAAACCCTGTGAAATTGAACTTGATGTGAACCATGACAGGCCTGTTTAAAGTGCTGATGCTTGAGCTTTTGAGGTTTTTTTTCTTTTGCTGTATTATACGAAATGGGAATGAAGAGATAAGTGAGCTGAAGGATTTCTGTGCAAGTGCAGACTGTCTGAGCCTTTACCTGGGGGAGGAAACAGAGCTTGGGGTCTGGTCCAGCCCTTGGAAGAGCAGGTTCTGCAGCTGCTCTTGCCTTGAATTCTTGTTTTGGTTGTTATTTTTCTCTCTGTCTCTGCGTTCCTGTTCAAAACAATGTGATATAGTGAGAGGAGAGAGGAGAAGGAACACAACCCTGAATGCAAAAATAATGATTGTCCTTAAAAAAGGTAAAAGGAAGGGCTGAGTGTTTGGAAATGGAGAGCTTGTCCAGGCCTCTTTTATCTGTACCATGAGCCAATTCCTCAATTCAAGGTGAAATTGAGTCTGGGCAGTTCCACAACAGTGAAAACCTGACCTGGTGACATCCATTCTGGAAACGTCACCCCTGGCTCTGTGTCTGTTTTCTTCTCCTCTTTATTCTGAGAAGATATTGGGTATGTACAAACTAAAACCAATTGAAATACTCATATCTCCAAGGGTTATTTATTAGTAACAATTTCAATTGCCGTTGCTTGTAATTTAACTATTAATTCAATTTTAAATAATTTAGAATTATTATTGAATTTAAATAATTTCAAGCTGAATAATGCTTGGAAGAATAAATCACAACGAAACAGCAGTTTCATCAACATTCCAAAAATCAATCAGTATTTAGATTTTTAGAGCTCTCTTATCTGGTGGTGATACTTAAACAACAATCCTCTTGAAGCACTGAGATTCCCCTCAGGTGGGAACCCCTGTGATCCAGCTCTGGCAGGGAAGGTTTGTCAGAAACCTGGAAACAAAGCCCTTGCCTGAACACCTTTGAAGCACAAAAGCATCTTTGGTATTAAAGGATCAAACAGGAAGAAATTACAGAATCACTGAGGAAGAATTTGCTGATAAAAATGTATCTCATGGATGGTTTGTGTTCCTAATGCAGTGTGGGTTTAGCTGGAGCTTCCTCTGGGTGAGTCCCACGGTCCCAGCTGGAGCTCTGAGGGAGGTGGGATGGATGGAGAGGGAATGGGATCATGGACTGGGCTGATTCTGCTGTTATTTTGGGGTAGAAACGGTGCCTTTGCAGTGTGGGAAAAGAACAGGGTCACAGGCAGGGTGTTTGTTGGTGTAATTTTAGGTAATTCCTTGTGCTCTGATCTTTTATTTATTTCAGTGTTTGCATATTTGTGGTGCAGGGAGGGACAGATCCTTCCCTGTTTGCTGTTGAATCATGAGCTCAGCAAGGTGGGCAAGCTCAAATAATTAATGAACTCACTTCTCAGCTCCACTAAAATGGATGGGATAATGTGGGTTTACACCACCAGTAATGTAATAATAATAATGTAATAATGTGGGTTTACACCACCAGTGACTGACACGTCGGGTTTGGGACCTCTCCATCCTCCTCTGGCTCCTCCTGGGAACTTATTTAGGTTTTCTGCTATTTATTCAGTAGCTGCAATTTTTTTTTTTCCCATATTCTACCTGGATTTTGAGAAAGGTGAAGGTGAGAATCAATGACTGCATTACTGTGAGTGGTTTGGAGTGAGATAAGTGCCATCAGTCCCATTTTTTCGGGATCTGTTTCTCATCCAGCACCTCCTGTTACGAAGAGATGAGAGTTTGTGAAAACACTCAATCTGATCCATTTTATTTAAGGGAGTTAATTGGAAGCCAAGATTTTCTGAGAATCATGGAATGGTGATTTGCAGGCAGTTGTGAAAATCTAATGCCTGCCTAATGGTGGGGATCTTTTTTTCTTAATTTCCAGATCTCTCACAGAGTATAAATATCCATGTTTGTCCAGTGATATACAGTTGTTACTCTATTTCCTTTTCTTTTTTGGAGTGGGATATCAAATGCTGGATGGTTTTATTGGGGTGAGGAGTGAGAGGATGAGTCACTTGGCACAGGGTGCTCAGCACTGCTCTGCTCCATCCTCCAGCGTGGCCCAACTCACCAGGCTGGGCTTTTGGGGTTAAACTGGATAAATTTAAGAATCTTCATTAATTCCATAAAGCTACCATACTGTTTTTTCTTTTACATCAGAGTCCAAACCCAAGCTATTCTGTATGAAAAACAGAATAATTCCCGTGGAAATCTGTGGGGGTTGAGTGTGGCAGAAAGTGGGAGACAATCCAAGCAGGTGGGCAAGAGCAGGGGGGGTTGTGGGGAAGGCTCAGCCCCTAAATCGAACGGGGCACAGCAATTTGCATCAGGGCTGCAGTGAAACAAAGCTCTGCGTGGCAAGCATTTAATTGTAAATTGAATTTACTGCCTCGGGATGCAGCAGTTGAGTGTCTGCAGCATCTGCCAAGTGACAGGGGATGCACATCTGTGCAGGGAGGAGGGTTCTTGCCCTCAAACATCCACAATTGCTGCGTTTTCTTCTTCCAAGAAGCGCAAATGGGATAAATGTCTTTGTTTGTAGCTGCTCACCGGGTTGGTTTTGCTCCCGGCAAAGCCTTGTGGAAGCAGAGCTGGTTTTGTGCTTTCTCAGTGAAGTCTTTCCTCTGGTTGTTGTGGGGGTTTATTTTTCTGGAAGCTTTCTGGATAATATCTTCTACATTTGCATGTCTATCATTACATCTCTCTGCCTTCCCTGATGTTTTCCCCTTTCAACCCTTTTGTTCCCCTCTGGCTTGATGGTGTTTTCCTTTCCTTTTGTCCCCCTTTGAAAGGGAATTACCGGGTCAGCAACGTAGCCCGGGAGAAATGGCCTGTAAAACAACTTAAATAGCAGATCATCTGTCCTCATTTGATGCGTTTAGATTCCTGAATATGTTCTGGAGGAATTTGTCTTACCTGTGTCAAGAGTTTCTCGGCAAGCAGCCATTTCCTCAGCAATAACTGTTTATTTAAACCATTTGTTTGCCTCCTGGAGTATTCACTTGTTTATGTCGAGGACATGAGTGTCTGCTTGAAGGCTCCTCTTGATTTTTGGGTAGCAGATCACCCTTTCCCTTCTGTGCCTGTTCCTTCCCAGCCAATTATCCAGGCCAGGGGCCAAACTGAGAAGGGTAATTCCATGCACACAGAGATTTGGGAATTCTGGATTGGTGGTTTTGGAGCCCAGTAACCCACGTGCTCCAAATAAAGCTTTTTTCCTGTCATTGGCATATGACTGAAGTTTCCAAGGTTTTAACCTTGGAGTGACTGTGCATCCTCTGCTGTCACCTGCCCTTTCCATGACCCACCAGTGTGTTATTGATGACCCAACACTGTCACCTGGATGTCACCTGGCCGAGGAGTAAGGTGTAAAACTGGGGGGGTGTGATGGGGAAGTTGAAGGATAATCCAGACAAATCCAACTAGGATTCCAAGGTGTGTACCCAGGCAGATGGATCTGCAGTGCTTTGAGGCCCAGAAACACAAAAGCACCTTTTGCTGTCAGGTTGGGCAGCAAACACTGCCCAGCTCTCGTGGAATCGAGCAAAGGGAGTGTCAGCTCTTGGCTGAAATTCCAGAGAGGCAGAAAATCCACAACAAGTGGCCTTGAACCCACCCCATTGAGGGAACCACAACCAGAGGTTGTGAGCACGGTGACCAAGGATCTGAGCATTGGTTTTTGATGTTGAGATGTTTCTTTGTGCTCTGCAAAGCCTCAGCTGCAGTGCAGCACTCGGTACTTCAGTTATTAAACCTCTCAGACACCGTGGCCTTCTGTTTTCTCATTATTTATGCCAGGTAAGGGGCTCTCTGCTCAGGTAATCATGCTGTGTAACTACAGAGGAATGTAAATGATATTTCTTGATACACTGAGCAGCAGCCTCGGAATATAAATGATATTTATGAGAAGTTGGGAGCGCTTTAAATATTGTGGAGCCGCTTCCTTTGACACGTCGGGGATAACGACGCCCAAACACCGAGTTCTTTGTAAACTGCTTAATGGCAACAATTTTCTGAATCAAAGCAATCTGCACTTCCCCATTTACAATTTCATTTCTAAGTACTAAAGTCTCATAAAAGGGTTTACAACATTGAATCTGTAGCTGCTGTGAAGTTCTCCAGCAGTGGTGCAATGGCATTATCTTCAGTGGAGTATTTTATCTTTATAAGGATTTGTTCTCTCTTTTATGCAGAAATAGAATGCTAACAGATGCAAAATTTATTTTTAAACTTTGCTAGGGGGCTGAAAAAGCACATTTTTAGTGGAGGTGTCACTTGATGCTTTGAATATATTTTAGACTGTAATAGTAAAATGGTTTGAAAAAATGACAGTGCTGATCCTTTTCTGGGGCAGGAAATGACCCAGATGTGAGGGTGGGCACGACTTCTCTGCTGTGCCTCTGCTCCCCATGTGGTGACAGTGGCACAGTTCACTTCCACTGCTGACCCTCCCTACTGCATGGGTTCTGAGAAGCAGGTTATTTATTGTTGTTGTGTGAATGGATTCGAGTGGTGTGGATTTTATTGAGCTGCCTTAGATGGTCCTGCCTCAAAAAGTGCAGCTGGGTGTGTTCCCAGCCCTGGTTTTGAGCAGGGAAGAAGCAGGTTGGGCCCCACCTGGGATTTAGCTGAGTTTCTCTGGCTGCCAGCACAGGACTGTTCCCCACAGAAGACTTTCCAATGCACCTGAACTAGTTATAAACATGGGATGTTCTCCCCACGTTTCCCCAGAGAAACTTACACCTTTTCAGATCTCGCTGCCAAAAAACCTTTTCCTCTCATTAAACCAAAATCTCTTTTCCCCATCTTCAGTTGTTCCTGCTGGCATGGAAAGCACAGTGAGGCCATTCCAGAGCTTGTCTGGGCATCTCACAGCACACTGAGGGGGTTTCATATTGTGGGGTCTGCCCACTGAAATCACCTTTCAATGTTCTCGTGAGCAGAAGCACAAAAACCTGGGTGATATAAAATATGCCTCATGTTTATCGATGACAAGCTCATGTAAGTGGCCAATACACGTGTCACATTAACACTTGGAAGTGAAGATTTATGTCTCCAGCTCATCCTCACCCTCTCTGCTTTCTCCTCCCCAGAGCTGGCAGGTTATTTGTAAATTGTGTGTTTGGTGTTTGTGGTGGTTTTCTGAGCACAAACAGAACACTGTGTTTAATATCACCCTTGGACAGGTGAATACATTCCTCCCAGTGCTCCTCCTTCCTCCCTCTGAAGGGCAGCCCAAGCCTTGCTGGAAGTTGTTTCCCTAAAAGAGGAGTTTTTCTGTCCTGACCTTGCAGAAGAGGCAGGACCGTGTCGTTTCCTCACTCCAGTATCTGCATCTTGCCCGGCCAGGAGCATTAAATCTTCATTTAGCATTTTAAGTAAGAAGTCATGAGTATGCAGGTGTGGAATTGCTGTTGTTGGAGCTAACGAGGATGGATGGGAGCTCTGGGGAGACGACCTTGTGTTGCTTTTCAGTCACTCAAATAACTGGGTGCTCACCTTTACCAGGTGCTTGTAAGCTCAGATGGTAAAGGTGTTACCCCAGGTGTGGCCAGGCTGAAGGATGAGGAGGTTTCTTTGAGTGGTTTCTTCAGGTTGATGGGATTTGGGGTATTTTGGTGTATTTTGAAATAGGGGGGTTGGTTTAGGGTTTTGAGGGTGGGCACAGATTAGGTGTGGGGGGAGTTATTCCTGTGATATTTTTGGTGCTGTTCAGGCTGGATATTGACATATTTTTAGGTTAAACAATGTTTCAAATAGGACAGGAGTCATAACTGGGGGCACTTCCCACTTCCAGAGCATTGCAAGGATTTGTGAGGTGGTTGTTGTGGCTGAGCTGGTGAGTGGGGACACGACTGGTTGAGATTATCCAGCCTCACTGGGATATGACAAGATAAACCCTCATGGAGGGATTAAGGGGGGAAGGAGATGTGCTTTTCTGTCCTTATCAATCCTTCATTGCCAGGCTTTAACACCACAAGCATTGAATGTATCCTTAAGGAGGAAAATGGATCAGTGTGTCCTCAGCTCATCTTTGTCTCATTTAAGAGCTTTCCAGTGGGATTTTAATTAGGAACTCAGCAAAACAGGGAGTTTGTCAAACCCCTGTTTTTTATTTTTAAAGGCTTATTTTTCTTATTTCCTCTGTGGAAGGCATGGGGTGTGTTTTTGTGCTTGGCTGGGCTCAGAGCTGAGGTGGCTCTTGGTGTTCCTTTGGAGCACTGACCATGCCCATATCCTACAATTTGTCTTGTTTAGTGCAATGTCTGCTCATTCCAGCCATTCTGGGTGACATTGTCCTCTCTGGGCATCTACATTTGTCCCACTGGCAGCCTGTGCAGTTAAGTGTGTGCTATTCCCATTCATCCAAGGGGAATTTTTATCTATTAAAGCTTGGGAAAACACTACATGGGGCCACGTGAATGGTTCCAGCTCCATAAACACAGGGAAGTGAGGGCAGGTTTATTGGAGGATGTTATAGAAACTTTTCAGGCACATTATAGGTTCTGTGGTGTGTGGCAGAGACACAAAAATGAACTTTAATCACTTCAGATTGTTGGAAATTATTTTTTCAGCTCCTGTCATAACAGTGAATATTGGCAGCCTCCCTGTGTCCCACACCAAGGGAACTGCAGGGATTTAATGTAAGACATTGAGCTTGGCTTTACTTAGGCTGTGCTGAAATAGGAAAAGAGTCTGAGTTCTTGTGAAGGGGGAAAAAAAGAAATCTGTATTTTATTTTATTTTGACATTTTTGGAGCAGTGGAAAGTGAAATAGTCATGTGGCAGCAGAACAGACATCTTTATCATTGCCTAAACCAATATACCCAGGTGGTCTTCCTTTGCAGGTGGGGCTTTCATGGCTTGGTGTCTCCAACTTTCTCCTACCTCATGAAACCCAAAGAGTGGTGTTTGTCCCATCCTTTGAAGACATAAAACTCTAAACCCCCAGGACAAGCTGGAGGTGCAATTGCAGTGCAGGCTCACTTAACTGGAGTGCTCACAGGGAGTCCCAGTGACAGCCAAGCCGTGGGGCACTTTCCCACTCTGAGCTGGAGGATGTTGCTGTTTTGAACAGCTTGAGGTTTTTGGCTGATAGCTCAAGGCTGAGCACAGTTTGCCTTTGCTTTCTCTTTGATGTGATCTGACACGAGCTTTGGCAATAGCTCTGCTTTACTTCTTGAAACACTGATTGACCTCACTGAGGAAACGTTTTCCTGCAGGAAAGATCCCACCTGGAGAAGTGTCTTTGTGCAAACAGGTGGTTCAGGAGCTTTTTTCTGTGTCTGTTTTGGCTGTGAGTCCCTTTGCTCTGAGTCTCCCTTTTTAATCCTCGCAGATTTTGCACAGTAATCTGTGAGCTGGCAAAGTTGTGATTGATGTGCCTTTGCAAGGCCAGGTTTGATGGGACCTGGAGACACCTGGTCTAGTGGAAGGTGTCCCTGCCCATGGCAGGAGGTGGGATGAGATGAGATTTAAGGTCCCTTCCTACCCAAGCCCCAATCCATGATTCTGTGAAGGCTGGAAGAGCCTCTCCAGTGGCTTGTGCTCTTCCCTATGACACCTCTCTGGAAGCTTCTGCTGGACTGAGGTTGGTTTCTCTCTCCACATGTCCTCTGCAGTGATGATGACCCTCCTGGGTTATATTCTTGCCATGATATCACCCTGAGTCTTCTGCCCTTTGTGTGTTACTGTGCTAAATATTCAGCGTTAACTGGGAATGGATCTGAAACAGAGATTTGAAGAAGTCCTTAGATGTCAGTTCCCATCCCATGGCATGACATGCCATGAAGATAAAGGGAAAAAAGGTAATTTATAGTAACAGATGGGCTTGGACTCTCTTTGAAGCTGTTGAATGCTTTTTAATTTTTAATCTGCAGTGACTCTTTTGTACAACATTTAACTAACTCTTCTGTCCTGTTCTTTTAAAATTCATGACCAGGGAAAACGTGTGTGTGTGTGTGAGGGACTGAAAGCAACAGGACCTTCGTATCTCCAGTCATCTGCTGTGGCTGAATGGAACAGGGAGAGCCTGGGGAAAGCATTCCTAGAGCTGGACACTCTTGGGCATAAGAATGGAAGTGCAAACCTTATCAGAAAACCTCCCCCAGAGCCACACTTACAGCACTGATGGTGGGGACATGAATTCAGATGTGTCCCTGTTATTCATTTACGGAGCCCTGGAGCTGTTGCTTTTGCCTTCCCTGTTTGATGTGCAGATTTCAGCTCAGTGCAGTCCCCAAATCTTAAGCAGCTGATGCTGAGCCCAAGAGCCAGACACTGAGACCTGGGCTGGAGCAAAACTTTAATCCCCATCTGCTGCCTGGGTCTCTGTCCCAGAGGAGCTGTTTGGGTCCTGCTGCAGGGACAGGGCTGTGCCAAGGCAAACAGAATGGCAGGGATTCTCTCAGACGTGGCAGGACCTTAGAACAATGCAGGGGCTCGAGGATGCCCAAAGCACTGCTTCTTTTTATTAAAAAAAACCTGGTAAGGGGTGGCAAAGGCATTGTATAAATCTGGGCTTGGAGAAGGCCAGGAAGGACTGAGAGGGAGCTGTGCAGGTGTAATGTCTGAGAGTAATTCCTGTGGAGTGTGTGAGTGATGGGGACAACACGCTGTGGTTCAGAAGGGGGGCCCGGGGAGCACTGCAGGGATCTTGTCCTCGGGTTGGTGTGTTTGTTTCCCTTTCTGGAGGAAGTGCCTTTCATTCAGGAGGTTTTCTCAAGTAGTGTCTCAATGTGCCAGTGATTGCTGAGCTCAGCATGTTGCCTCCCATCCTCCAGCAAACGGGGGAGAAATGCTGGGATGTCAAACCTGGAACAGAGAGCTGAGAATTCTTGTGTGTCCTGAAGGATTTAGTCCTCCTTTCTCAATATTTCTTAATGCATTGCACAGGGATCCTGCTGTAATAAAAACAGGGGGATGCACACGTGTGCCCTGAGACACTTCCCTACCCCAATCATTGGGCAATGTGGCCCTAAATGGAAGGGGAAATCTGGGGAAGAAGGGACCAGAAATGTGCCACAGTACGAGCTCTGCAACTTCAGCTGAACTGGTTGATTAGAGCCCTGCAAGTGGGAGCTGCTGGAGCTGCTTATCTGTCTGAGATATGTTAGTGTGAATCTGGGATAATCAGAAGCTGAAGGAACCAGGGAAGATAAAACCCCACCAGCTCCAGCTCCTGCTTTCTCAGGAGCCATTTGAAAGGGGGTTGTACAAGCAGCAGGTTGCACAGGGGGCACGTTGGGAGGGGGAATCCTCAAAACGAGAGTTCTGAGCCCACAAACTCTGCAGGAAGAGAAAACCCTCAGGCTGTGGGAGCTGAAATTACCATAAGGAGAATTAGGAAAGAGCGGAGGGACAGGCAGCCCTCCTGGCTGGGAAACAGAACTGGAGAGAAGAGCTTCGTGTGTGTTTCTGGAGTTCTGACAGGTCATTAATTGCAGGGAAATTGCCCCAAAGCTGCTGATGTGTGGATGCCGTTTCCAGGTTCCTCATTAGCTGCTGTCTGGGTTAAATGCTGATGTTGACTGGTGTAAATCCAGCTCTGCAGCTGGGGGTTGTAATCGCTTTGAAATGCACTTAGTGCATTTGAGCTGCCGTGTCAGTCTGGGGGGAAAAGGAATCATTTTCAGTGGGACAGTTGTGATTTTGAGCAGCACCTTCTGAAGTACAAAATAAATAGCTCTTGCTTGAAGAGGAGGACAGTGAAGTGTCCAGCTGGCAGAGGCAACAACTCACTTGCCACTTCAGCAAAGTCCCTGGGTTGTGTCAGCAGGGAAACAGCCCTGAGTTCCTTGGAAGTGAATAATTAAGCATTGTTTAGTTTTATTGTATCACTACCCCTTCCTCCATTGCTTCAAAGAGGGGAGATGAGGGACACCCTTTCCCCATGATAGGGAATAAGAGGCAAATCCTCACACTCCAGAACTGAAACAATAAATAAACTATTTAACCAACAGCCTTGCTCCACTTCCACCCCCTTGGTGAGCAGCCATGGCTTTGGCTGGTTGCAAACAACCCCAGCATCCAGGAGTGTGCTGATTTCTGGGATAAGACCTACAGCTGTCTTCGAAAGACAAAAACACCCCAAAACCCCAAACAGGTATTGTGTTGATAGTTTGAAAAATAATAGAAAGTTTCCCAACTGTTGTTGGGTTCATTGTCTGTTAGTTGGGCCCAAGAGAACACCCACTATCTCCTGCAGTTGATTATGCAAATATGAATAAATATGTGAATACCTATTCCAACTTTTTATCCTCTGCAATCTAATGTCTCCCCTGACACAATACTCTCAAATTATCTTCAGTGAGTAATGACTTGCATTTAGCATTTTATACCAAACTGTCATATAGATCATTTTCTGTAATACTTTACATAAATTAGGAATCCTCCCCCATGGACTGTGCATGGCTGCCAGAGAGTTTTTACAAGATTAAAAGTGCAAACAACACAATTCTGATGTAATTGGGAACTACATGAACAGAATAAAATAGTAAACTCGGAGGTTACAGTAAATTACAGTGTCATTAGTCAAAATCCTTCAGGGAGTGCTTCGGCTTTCCCAAAAGATGGTGATTTTCTTTGGTGGTAGCTCGGAGTTGTTATCCTGTTAATTGTTGTTCCGTGGCATTTGTGGGTCTGGGAGGGAGCCCGGTGTGACTGAGATTTGGTGGTTCCATGGGATGAGGATCAGAACCCCCTGGGAGAGGGGGAGCAGCCCCTGGGAGCTCCTGTACTGGGCAGGCTCAGGGTGTAACAGCAGGATTTTCTGGAAATAGGACACTACTCTTTGGTGTTTTTCCCAATCCCAGATAACTGTGGCTGAATAATATGCTCCTCTGAGAGCAAGTAGGATTCTTGTTTCATGTAATTATCAGTTTAGCAACTTTCTGTGCCAGGCTAAACTTTATGGCTCGTTTTCCCCATTGGAAGTGGAGTGTGTTGAGCAGGGAATGCACTGCCCTGGACCTGCAGGGTTTGGTTACTGATCTCCCCTCCCAAAGGGGCCATCCCAGCCCTACCTGCTACTGCCAGCAGCCTCAGAACTGGATTATTTAATTCCAGATGCATCACGGGTTGTTGCAAGGCATTGAAAAATGCCTTTATGTGCCTCAATTTTGTACTAATGAATATTAAAGGCAGCAATTCTTGCGTGTTTTCTCTCCTGCACCTCCATCCTTTCCATGTCCCCTGCCCCTTAATGGCTCCCAACTGCTATCCCAGCAGTAGGAGAGGCTTTAGTACCTGCTGTGTCACCACCTGAGGTGATATTTCACAGTGATAACACAGGCCCCATAAAATGTGAATTTCAGGAAGCAAACAGGGCCAGGCCATCTGAATTCTCCCAAGGGCAGCCACGTTTAGCCTTTTTTTGTTTGTGTTGCTACAGAGGAAGAGATAAAAATTTATATTGCTTTTAAAAAGAGATAAAAAGTACTGTGAGTGTGACTGCTGTCCGGGGGATGAGGAAAAGGGGGGATGACAGGAGTTTTTAGATGGTGGAAGAACAATCACAGGCAAAGAGGGAGGTCTGGAGTCCCCAACCCTGGAGGTGTCCAAGGAAGGACTGAATGTGGGGGACAAGGTGGGCATTGGGCACAGGGTGGGTTTGGTGACCTTGAAGGGCTTTTCCACCCCCAGTGATTCTGGAACTCTGTTTTGGGGAGCATCAGGAGAGGATTTGTAGAGTGTATGGGGAAAAAATCCATCACGGTGCAGCCCCCCTGTCTGTGTGTCTGTGGACCTGCCCTGAGAGGGTCCCAGCAGTGCCTGGAGGTGACTGAGCTGGTGTCACAACCCCAGAGCACCATGAGCCTCTCTGTCCCCACGACACAGCGAGTCCAGGGCTGGGATATTGCCTTGCAGTGTGGAGAGGTTGAATTTATCTTCACTTTCCTCAGCCAGAATAGCCTCCCCTTGCTCTTGTTCAGTTCATATCCTATCAACCATATATTATAGAACAGGTTCAGCTACAGCAGGTCCCATGGGTGAGGGAGGGAAGGGCACAGTAAAATCAGAGTAAGGGTCTGCTCAGTAGTTTTGGGGGCAAGGTTACCAATATACAGCCAGATCCCAGGATTAGGGGCTTCTTTGTCCTCCTTTTTATTTGTTTTTGTCTTTGAAATGCATGGTTCTCACCCCATAGATGAGGCCACTGCCAGTTAGAAAGTTGTACTCAGGTGAAAATTCCTGTTCTTGAGCCAAGAAGAAAAAGCAAACAAGAGTGGGACTGTCTCTATTCCAAACATAACAAATCTAAAATTCAGAGTCTCAAATTGATCTGTAATAAAAATGAGAAAGATGAGATTTGTTGCTTAGATTATTCTTTGACATAAAAATCACTTCCAAAAGAACCCTTCTATTGTTGCCTTAAAACCCTGAGATTTGATCAAGTTTATATTTGAGGGGTTTTATTTTAATTATGTGGAGTTTCTCTGCCTTGCTCTTAGAAGCTGCAGCCAGGACCAGAAGGACCTCATTAAAGATTGCTGAACAGTTTCTTTCTCATTTTGCAACTTCCCTACTGCTACTTTTATTACTTTTCCCTCTGGTGCTTGTCAATGCGGGTGTTGTGTTGTGCATTACTAAGCATAATAGGAAAGCATGTGGGGAATAAAAAGTTATTCTTGAAGCCTCCATAACCTCAGCTAATTTATGGATGAGATCTGCCAGCAATATCAGAAACGAGGCAGTTGTGTGTTTTCAAAGGCGTTTCTGCAGTTTGGGTTATGCAATTCCAGAAAGGAATCTTTCATCTTTGCCTGGCAGGGCCAGAGCTGCTGCAGGGTGGTGTGGGGAGGATGGGAACTCTTCCACTGTGGTGGGGGATGTTAATCAGCTGTAGAAATCCCTTGGCTAAATCCCTGCCTTGGTAGTGATGCTGTTTCCTCCTCTGGCCTCTTTCCTGTGCTGTGCTGAAGGCCCTTTGCTGGTGGATAAATGTGTCTGGATTCCCCTTGGCTGGCACTGAAGCCCACAGGGGTTTTTACCCCCTCCATCTGGGATGGGCAGAATGGAATTTTGCAAGTAAAACTGTGGCTACCCCGTGAAAAGGTGGTGGTTTTGCTGTTGAAAACCAGGGGGAAATAAGAGTTTAATCTGCTCTTATGCCCACTCTTTGCAACCAAATCCAAAGGGTCGCTCCTCACCTCTGTGAAATTCTTCATGGAAGATGTGTAGAGTAGGATTACTGATATCCAGAGGGACAGGAAAGGCATGGAATACAGTAAGATTACTTATATCCAGGGGGAAAGGGAAGTAGTGCATTCTGTGCTCTCCCCAAGCTGGTGTGAGCCCTGTACCTGTGCCCTCCAAGGGGTCTCAGCCCCCCATAACCTCCCTTCTGGATCTTACCCTGCATTCCAGCAGCCTCTGCACAGACTTCAGGCATTGGGATTAATATTTCAGCATCAAGCCAGACGTGGATTAGAGGCAAACATTAGTGAAAAATAGCAAAGGTCATTTCAACAGCAGGAAACAAGATTCTACAAATAACATATGTCTGGCAGCTTTGCTGAGCCCCATCTCGGAGTAAATTGGTGTTAAAAGCCCACAGGATGTCCATCAAAATCTGGGAATTTGCTAGGAGAGGATCCCTCATGGGCTGTGGATGTGTTGTCACCGTGTGGTGAGTTCTGTCCCTTCCAAAGGGCAGAGTGGCAGCAGAACAGTCACATCTGCTACAGGAGGTGCTTTCGCTTCTCAGCATCTCCCTTTCCTCATCCCTACTGAATTTGGGCTGAAATAGAAATAAATTCCTCTCCCATCCTGTCTCCACCACTGTTCAAAGAAATTATTTCATTTGAGAGGCTGTAGGAGCTGGTTAGTTTGGGTAGATAAAGTTTAATGTGAATTTTTTTCTTTACCATTTTGGTGTCTGGGCTTCTCTCTTTCCCCTTCCTCTCCATCACTGAGGGCTGGGGGTGTGAGCCAAAGGGAGCTCACTCCATGTGCTGTCCTGGGAGAGAAAGGGGTGCAGGATTGCCCTGGACATCCGTCCTTCCTCCCCTACAAATCCTGCAGATGGAAAATATGGTCTGAAAAGAGCTAAAAAGCAGCACCTGCTGCATTTTTACAGTTCACTCAACCAAAGTCTGAACGTTTCCATGATCACAACAACCACGGCTTCATTTACTGGCCTAAGGATTTGGAACTGAGTTGCTCATTTCCAGGCTCTTGGCTGATTTGACCCAATTATTTGCTATACATGGCAATGAATTGTTGCTTGATTGTGAGTTTTTTGGGTTTTGTTGGTTTTTTTTTATTCCAAGGCTGGTTCTGATTTCTCCTTATATGAAGCTCTGACCACAGATGCTGAGGCTTTGAAACCTTTGAGCATCCTTTTCCTTCTTTTATTTCATTTTATAGCCAGAGCTTTAGATTTTATAAGAACAACTTATTAAATATTCACCATCTAGTGTGCATTACTTAAAAGCCAGATCAATAAAGAGATGACCAGAATGGAAAATCCTCTCAGTCATGGAAGAACTCTGCAGCAGAAGCCCCTTTTCTTGCCTTAATTCATATATGGGGATTTTTTTCCCCTTGATATTATTCTTAATTAGCCCTCACCAAAGAGGCAGAATGTGCCTTTTGGGGCTCAAGTGAGTCTAATTAACAGTATATTCTCCCAGATTTCCTGGGTATTATTATCACACTGCTGTTCCTCGCTTGTAAGACACACATCCCTTGTTTGTGTAGTTAACAGATTAAATAAAACCATAAAAAGGGTTATATTTTTAACTCCAGAGTTTTCTTACCCCCACATGCACCTTTTAATGTTGGAAATTAAGCAGCAGGGAGATTTAGGCCATTACAGGGAGATCCATTCACCAGGCACTGCTAACAGAGCACTTAATCCACGTCTGGGAAGGACTCCGGGGTGTGTTCCCAAAGGAAGGCATTTATTTACCAAATTAAAAGCACAGCAAGGAGAGGCCTGGGTGGTATTTAAGCATATTTTATCGACTCCTATTCTGCTCCTATTTCCTGAAGTTGTCGCTGATGGAAGATGATGGATGAGCTGATTGCTTGGCTCTCGTGAAGGTGAAATACATCTCCTGATTTATTCTCCTTGCATTGACAAAACAGCTTTTGGTGTGGTTGGAGAATGTCCAAGCTCAGAGACACACACAGTGCTGGCAGCTCCTCTGGGGCTGGGCTGGCTCTTGGGGGGCATCCTGGCACACCCCCCGTGGAATGTGGAGTCTGTGTTGGAGCCAACTATGGGTGTGGATAAATCCATGGGGGTGATGGCAAGGTCTGTGTATTGAGTTCCTGACTTAACCAAGAGATGGAACCTCACACCAGAGGGGGGCCTGGCCCATGATTTCTGTGGGGGTGTGATAGATAGATGGTTTATGTACCCAACCACACCACCAAACCCTGGTTGGGAGCGTGTGGCTCCCCTTTGGATGCACACAGGGAGGTTCTGATCAGGTTGCTTTGTGAGCCTTTGATTAGATGCTGGTGTAGCTGGGTGGGGATGGCTGTGCCCACAGGTCACGTTTCTCATGTTTCTCGCAGTACATGACTGAGTTTCCTGATGAGGGAAATTACTTAAAATATGCCCTAACACTGCACTGTGAAGACATGAGGAGGTTAATCACAGCCAGGGCTTATTTTCCAAACTCGTGTGTTTAAGTGCAGCCTCAGGTAACACCACTGGTTTTAGCACATGGGCAGGAGCAAAGCCTGTCTGATTTTTACACTGAATGTGCCTTTTTGTACCTGTTGATTTTTCAAGATCTAGAATGAAAGGTGTATGGATGAAATGTAGATGTGTATATCTTCTAACATACCTATAAATCATCTGTTAAGCACATGTGAGATCTATCACTGCACTGTGCCACAATTCCTTCAGGCCTTTTTGGTGAGTCTTTTTTATGGAAATGCAGATTTTTATCTCTATATTGTTTATCTCCTCCCCATTTGAAATATCATACTTTGCCACGGCTTTGGCTATTTCCTGCAGCTCATAATTTCTTGAATTCCTTTTCAGGCACTGACGTTCTCTGCAAGACTAGATCAGAGCTGTCAGGCTTGACAAATAAATCTTCAAGTCTTGGAACAAAAGGGCTTTCACTCTCTGAGCGGGCGATAACCACGGGTTAATAACTCCAGGGGGAGGGTGACTCAGGCAGCAGGGAAGGAACAAGTGATTTGTATCATCCTGCAGATATGAAAAGGATATTGTTCATGGGGCATTCGGAGTTCTTGAGTAATTCCACGTCCTTCTCGGAGCTTCTCACAAAAGATGGTGAGAGGATGAGTCCCCACACTGGTCTGAGATCCTCGGCTGCACCTGAGGATGCTCCATAACATGGGAATTGTGGGCTGGCACATCCCAAGAGATGCTGTTTCTTTCCCCTGGTGTTGAAACTGGCTAAAAGGAACTGTTCAGTGGGGAAGGGAAGGTGTTGCCACGTAGGGGAAGTTTCCCTGCAGTGGTTTCCTTGGAAGGCAGTCAGGGAAGATGGATGGATGGATGGATGGATGGATGGATGGATGGATGGATGGATGGATGGATGGATGGATGGGAGCAAACAGCTCAGTGGGATCAGTCATCAGAGCTGTCCCTCATGACTGAGCTTGGTGAGTCATGGAGCTGGGGGGAGGTATTTCTGCTCAACAGCCTTTATTAAAGGTGAGGCATCAGCAGCATTTGTGAGACTTTTTAGGATCAGTTGGCATTTGGAAGGGAGGATGAAAACTCCACGCTTTGTGCTACTTTAAAAAAAGGCAGCAAATGCCTTTGTCTCTGACAGGCCATCTAAGATTGTGAGGACAGGCTTTGTACATTATTAATAAAAAAGATTGTCGTGAGTCTAATTCCTTTGTGCTCTCAGTTCCCATAATGAAACATGTGAGTGTTTGTTGGTCTCGCAGAACTCTTCCACGTGTGTGACAAAATGCTGAGGGTTTTGAGCACCAGAATGGATTTGCCACGTTTTTGTTAGAGGGATTTGTCTTTCTGAGTATCATACATTGCATTTGTATGTATGTTGTGTTGTGCTTCACTTTGTTTCCTGTGATGTAGATCAATGGGATCAAGCTGGGAAGCAATAAAACTCCCAAGTATTCCAGCACAGACAAGTTGCAGGGAGTCTGTTCCACCAGCACAGTTTTCCATGCTGCTGATCCCAAGTGTTTTAGTGGGGAGGTGAATAGGTGGATGATATTGACTCAACTTCTCCTTTGTGTATGTAAATAAAATCGTGTTTAAGAGTTAAATATTCTGTCATCAACTGCCACCAGCTTTGGGCAGGTCAGACCCATCCGTCACTGCTGGGATGCAATTCCTCAGATTAACTAGACTTGGCAAACGAGTTAAGCATAAGTTGCAAGTCAAGCATGTGCTTAAATCTCATTGACTTTTTAAAAGCAGTCTGAGAGCTGTTCTGTGCTAAATTGGAAACTTAATGCTGCTTCACTGTCATCGGGTGGGATTTATTTTTAGCCTTTCACACAGTACCAGGAAAGGAAGGTTCTAGACACTGAGTGTTTTGATAATGATGGAGAAACTAAGCCAGCCCCACCTGGAGGGGGTTATGCTGCTGCTTCCTGAGAGGGGCAGCAGTAAACTCAGCATTAGATGATAAGCAGTGCTTGGATGGCAGTAGGGGCTTTGCAGGGTATAAATGTGAGCTGCTGCTTTGCATGGGGAATGTAAGCAGGGGGATATTGGTGGGTCAGCATCCTGTTTGCCACTGTGTCCCTCAGCAGCTCTGCATGCCAGGGCAGGGCTGGGCAAGGGAGCATGAGAAAGCCCAGCTGGACTGGGCTGGACTGGGAGCAGCTGCCAGAGGAAAAGGTGGCTCATCCATCACTTGGCTAAGTGAGAGCTGGCAGTTATTGCAGCTAATAAAGCACCGCAGCTCTTAACGCTGAGAAACTGAACTTAAATATCATGTTTGGGGAGCTTGAAGGAGATGGATTTTAATGTCATACTCCATAAAATCTGACATGCTGGGGGGAAAAAAAATGGAAGTGTTGTGGGATGTTATTGCTCCTTTTTTTGTTTTGAGAGTGGCTCTTGAGCTGTGGGAGCACAGAGGTGGCTGTTCACCCTCTTCCCCTGCCCTGCTAGGGACAAACAAGGCAGTTTATCAGCAGGTTTCCAGCTGTGGGTTATATAAAAATATACAGCATTCAGTCCCAGGGTCTGTATTTCTGGCCCATTCTTGATGTAGCCCAGGCCTCCAGCCCACAGCCTGAATTACATGGGGCTGCCTCTCAAGCCATCAAGCAGCCTCTGCTTCAAAATTGAAATGGTCTCTCTTCTTAATGGCATGAAAACCCCTGTAAATGGGGGCTTTGTTGATTTACTCATTTGGCTTGCTCAACATAAAAATTACCAGCAATTTTAGGATAAGTTATGAAGAATGTAATGTCTTGTATTGTAGGACAAGAAGTATAGTGTAGGAAAATTGAACTGTGGATTGGAATCTGAAGGGACTCTGTTGTTCTCTGCAGGAAATGCAGTCCTGAGCAAGGCCTAAGGAAAATCATTGCTTTCCTTCTCTAGAGCCAGCTGGAAAAACTCTTTGGGTCACAGTGTCCCTTTTTCCATGCAGGAAAGAAACATGGGTTGTTAGTCAAGCAATAGCAGGTGAAGTTCTGATTTCATGGAATTCCAAAAAGCAAAAATATTCCCTTAGAGATCAACCAAAAATCTTCCTCCCCAGAGTTTCTCCCAGCCTTGCTTTAGAGGGTAAATGAGGTTTGTTCTGGCACTTCCTGATGGGCTAAAACAAAGGGGGCTCACGCAGGAACTTTTGCCTTCAGTAAATAGTCAAGATCCCAGAGCTTGTGTCAGCTGCAGGTTCCTCTGCAGAGATCCATGAAATTGTGGAGAATTCTGTAACATTTGCAAAAAAGAATCTTGTGGAGATTCTGTAAGAGAATCAGAAACTACAGTGTTTAGTAAAACTGCTTGAAACCATGGGCAGACAGAGTTGAAACCCATGGAATTCATACAAGGGGGAGCTTTGTGACACTGGGAGAGCTTTGTGTCACTTGAGGGGAGGGAGGGGAAAGGGTGGGTGAGTTTTAGCCCTCCAAGGTGTGCATTGCCAGTGGAATGATTTCAGTACTTGGGAGTGTGGCTGAGACACGTCAGTGGAGGCTCCATTGAAATCCAGATCTCCAGTCTCCCCCAAAAGTGCGTGTTTGCAGCACGAGCAACTCCCTGCAGAGCCAACAGCTGTAACTCTGCCTGGTCTTTAACATGACAAAAGCAGCCGAAGCCTAAAATGCCCTTCTCTGTGTGGAGCAGGATATGGAAAAGATTTTTCACAAAGTAGCTTGTGATTCAGATGGAAAATGTCAGGTTTTGAAAATTATTAATCTTTGTGCTGCACAAAACTGTCAGCTGTAGGGGCGTTGGGTGTGGGAGGCTCTTGCGAGAGAGTGTTTCCAAGTGGGTTTTTTGGGGCTGTTTTTCTCTTTTCCTTTGTATTTTTTTGGGGAATCTTTTGTTCCCCCACGGGTAGCTGAGTAAACAGGCAGTTTAAGTTGATTATTAGGACAGACAGTGGCAGGCAGCAAAGTTACAGAAGGCTGAGGTGTGAGGTGGAGCTGCAGCTCTGGCAGGTTCACAAAGGAGTGTTATCACCCTGGGATTCTGATTCACTGGCAAGGGAAAGGGAAAGGGGGGGAATAACGGGGGAATAAGTTAAGGAATTGGTAAACAACTGAATGAGAAATGATTCCGTGTGGAGTTATGCCAGAAATTCGGGGTTGGTGGGAGATGATGCTGCACTTGCTGCGTGCAGAGCTCTGAGCTCTGACCAGGGCAGGTCTGGGAGGGCTGAGCCCCCCAGGGGTGCTTTGGGAGCCAGGGAGGGATATTCTTGTCCTGGAGGTGTCACCCATCCTCACCAACTCCCCTTCCCTGCACCAGGGGTTTCCAGCCTGTGCTCCATCACCATGTTGCACAATTTACAGGTGAACTCAACAGCCATAAAGGTCCTTTCCAACCTAAACAGTTCCACAATCGTGATTGTTGAGTGACTTCTGAGATTTTCTGTTTGAAACATCTTTAAGATTGGCAGACAGGGGGAAACTGAAAAGCTTTTATTCTTCCATTTTGTGTCGGAAATCTTCACTTAAATTCTTCCAGGGTTTAGCAAAAACTGTCTGATTGGAACAAGAAGAATGAAAGAGGAGTTGTAACATATTTAGTTATTCAAACAATTAACTGGAGGGCACTACAGAAATCTTATCATGTTCTAGTGCAGAAAACAGCTTCTGAGAACTATGGTAACATCAATAAATTGAAATGCCTCATAGGCCTCTGTAAATAATATTACAATGCTGGAATGTTTTACTATTTCAGTTTTAATTGCTCAGAGGGCATGTGTCTGTTCCATTAAATATTTGTAGCTGAATACCTATAAAAAGTGCAAAAGGAGCAGCCAGTCCAGGCTCATCCTGGAAGGTGGAAGCCCAGAGATGCTCTGGAGCCCAAAGCATTGCACTCCCCCCTTAGTCTGAATTTCCAGAAAGATCTAAACACCTCCATGGCTCAAATCTCTCTGCATAAGTAGAGAACATCAACTCTTTGCATCTTTCCTGTTATGAGGGAAACCACACACTTCAAAAGCTGGACAGTATTTGAAATAGCTCTTTCTTTTTTCTTGTAAGAAAGCATTATTTCAATACAGATCCCCATCACAATAAAGTAAAATTTCAGAATATAAAGATCCATCATTAAATTTAATTCATCTCTATTTAATTTGTGTGAAGTGCAACAAGGAATGGAAATGCAAGTTCAGCCAATGCCTGATTTTATAGGGATTTGGAAATCTAATATTCTTCTCCTCTAAACTCATATCTAAATTGAGAACTGTATGTGATAGTTAAAATTATGTCTATTAACACATAATGGTACCTATTTTCTTATAAAATTTGAGTTACCTGAAGGAGCAGAAATAGCTGCCGCATTCTTTAGTCCAATTTTAATTAGATCATTAGGGATTTAAGACTCAGTTGATGAGAATTACACTGAGTGTCCCTACATTGTGTTCCAATATACATATATTACTGCAGTGCTCTCAAACTCTCAGCATTACAATAAAGGGCACATTTTTAGAGCTTGTTTTCTCACTTTAATCCAGAAGAAATGAGACTCTGTTTCTCTCTCAGCTGATGGGGTTTTTCTTTCCCCCAAATGAGCATTTCCATATCACTGTCTCAGTAATTAAGATTAAGTGAGCCCAGATCTCGTCACAGCCCTAACTCTGAGTCCAGTGAACACGGCAGGAATCAGCAGCACTGGGTGAAACACAACATTTTCAGTAGAAGCTGAGTTAATTTAGGGAGTCTCCTCCTCCCCCTCTTGTTAATCCAGTTCTCCTGGAGGTTGTGTTTGTCGATACCAGGAATATTTACTATTTAGTGGCAGTGAGTGGAACACCACAGGGTGAGTTTGGCAGCGAACAGGTGAGTGCTGTGCTCTGCAGGCTGAGCTCTGCCCTCTTTCCATATTGAGGGGAGTTTTAAAGGCACCACATTGATGTTCTCAGTGAGTGCCAGGAGGAGGAAATCCATCCCCAAAGGCTGCAGTGACTCAGGTCAGTGTCAGGAGAGTTTTGGGGGGCTCTTGGTACCTGGGGGGAACAGACACGACCTGCTCTTCCCTCTGCCCCTTGTCAGGGGTTTCTCTTGGCAGAGAATTCACTGCCTCTGATGCCAGGCCAGGTCCTGGTTCTAATTTCCTTTATGGCATTATAAAGCCAGACCTTTAAGTAAGCCCAGAGAAGGCCAGTGATTCCTGGTTTGTTCCACGTTCCTGTGTGTGGTAACTGGCTGTGGCTAAAAAAAAAAGGGGTGGGTGGGAGGGGAAGCTCCTTTTGTATTTGGATTTGTCCTCCTGTCTGCTCACACATTAACACCACACTCACTTCTTTCCACGCTGTAATTTCCTCCTGGCAGAGACTGGGATTTGAGTTTGATTCACACCAAGGTTACTGTGCAAGGCAGATGAAGTTGGATACTCCACACATGTTGGAAGACTTTTTGTTACAGATCCATCTGTTTAGAATGCTGGAGAATCTTTTCTCCCTTTAAAGATTTATGTTGCTTGGGTACTGCTCAAAGAAAAAAACCTAGATGTTAAATAAATGTATGAAAGATTCTTCAAGTTTGTAACCCACTTAATATTTAATAAATGTAATATATCATTTTTATAAATATGTATAACTTTGATATAAATAAAATTAGAATACATGAGGGATTACAATAGGGCACACATTTACCTCTGTTGGCACAGGAAAGACCAGGGATGTTTTATGAACATATTAATGCTCATTGGTGGAAATAAATGCCCTCCCCTCCTGCAGCCCTTTGACATGGAGGTTACTGGAAAGTTCCTTTTCTGAGTTTCATGGAACTGGAAGTGCAGCCCTGCAAATGCTTTTGCCAAAGAGTCAGGGAGGAATTGAGGCTGGAATCTGGGGAGAAAGGTGTGACGCTTTTAAAACTTATTATTTTAAAACTTTATAAGAATGCCACCCTTTGTTGGCATCACAGGGTCTTTGCCAAGTGGATCCTCTGTGAGGAGGTTTTTGAATTATAGTGTTGATGGGGGGAAAGGGTTTGTGGAGGGGAAAAAATGGGAGAAATCAGAATATTTTGGGGCCAAACAGCTTTTCTGCTCAGTGAGGGTTGAGGGACGTGTTGTGTGCTCTGTGGCAGTGAGTGACTGTCACCCTCCTGCTCCCTGGATTTGTTGTCAGACTTCCCTGATTCTGCAAAAAAAGGGCTGATCAAAGCAGCCCCCGTGTGTTTCCAAGCACAGCCCAATGGAACAAGCCCAGGTGTAGAACTAATAGTCTCAAGAGGCAGCATCCAGCTCCGCATCTCGTCCTGTGCACACGGGAGGAGGAATGAGATTCTTTAAAATTCAGATAAGCAGGGTTAGTTTGCAGCTGAAGATTCTGAGCACACTGCTTTTGTGTGATAATATTCTAGATTTGCTTCCACAACTTATTGCACATTCATTTTTTGGAGTTTTTCATCGCAGAAAATTGCCAGGAGGGATGGATTTTGTCTTCCTCAGCTGGCAGAACAATTTTCCACCTGTCGCCCAAATATTTGATGAGAAGGATTATGGTACAGCTGCTGGAAGTTTAGACTTTATATCCATGGGAAGCAAGAGGGGCTGGTGAAGCAAAGCCACTGATAGCAGGGCTTGGCTTGCTGAGATGTATCTGCAGCACTTGTGACTTTGAACATGTGCTGGAAATTCGGGAGGCTCTGAGGAGGATGTGAAATACAAGAAGGAGCAGGTTGGTCCTGTGCTTTTACCCCATCCCTGATTCCCCTCCAGTGCCCCCTTTCATTCCAAGCAACACCTGCCCTTGTGAGTGCTGCATTTAGTGAGGCTTGTGGGGTTTCAGCCCTGGCAGGGCAGCAGGTCCATCAGCACAGCAAGAGGAGCTGGAAGGGTCCATCTCTTTTTGGCTTCACCATCCTGGGAAATGGCACTTTTGAGAGGAATATCTGAAAACACAAGAGGAGAGGCAGCTACCACAGCCATGTGATTTCAGAGCAGGAGAAATGGTTCTTCTTGTAGGGTACATGTGAGGAGCCACTAAAAAATGCACCCTATCACTGGGTGGCAAAGGCATTTAAACCTCCTTAATGAAAGCAGGTCTGGCATTGCAGTGATGCCTCAGTCTGTGTTCTGTGTCTGACCATTCCCTGCTCCTGTGCCCTCAGGCTTTGCTGAATTCCATGTCCCTGGGGGCTTTAGCAAATCCCTGAACTAGAGGAAATAACAAAGGCATTAAAGGATTTCCTGTGGGCAACAAAATCTGGCATTTCCATCAATAGCTGAGTGACTTCCAAAAAACCCACTTTGCATGTGGGATGGGGTCATCTGATTAAGCAAATGTAGGCAAATCTCACTAAGTTGCTTTTCTGCCTGGGTAATGACTCAAATTTCATTATGGAAGCCATTCCATGCACGAGGAAATGCTGCATTCTGCACTAGGGATTTTTTTTCCCCCTCCTCTGACTTCCCAGTAAAACTGAGCCCACATAAAGAAGGCATTTGGCATTATTCAGTGTTGTAGAAAATACTGACTGCAGGAGGTTCAGATTTCAACAGGAATCAGCAGCGTCAGGTCCGTGGAAAGGGAGGAATGTGGGAGTCTGGAATGCTGGTCATCTCCAGGTGTCTTTCAGCTCGTGAAGGGGCCTGTCCAAAGGAGGGGTTGGGGTGTTTCCATCTGGGAAAATTCCTTGCTCAATATCATTGTTATATTTATTACAAGTTACAGGGCTTGTTTGAGACACTTCTTCTTTTTTAATGTAGAAAGATTAATGCTGCTTACTTATTTTAAATTCAAAGTTGAAAAAAAGGAGGTTTAGACCTCAGTTTTTCATTGTTTTAAAGTTTCACTTTACCATTTAAATCACATCCTAATCACTTGTGAAATACCGAGTCATCCATGTCTGCTGCTGTCCGGATTCCTGATGTGGTCTGACAGCAGCAGGATATTTATATTTATTTCACAGAAGAATTTAATGTTTGTTGCAAACTTTTCCCCCTTTCTTTCTTTTTTTTTTGTTTCTCTTATTGTCATAAAAAGATTTAAAGTCCCTACTGGCCTCATGTGCAGAGCATAAAGCACAAAGCACTTCCTGAAAGGTAATTTCCTAGGAATGAAACCCACAAGAATTGTGTTTCAGGGTTTGCTCCTCTGTCATTCCCTGCTGCACTGAAAAAGCCCTTTTCCTGTAGCTCTGAACAGCCTGAACCCTGAAAACTGAGAGTTAGACATGAGAAACCTCAGAGATTTGGGAACTTCCAGGTGCTTTCAGCTGAGTGTGAGTACAAGTTGGGGGTGTGAGAAAGATGAGGCACAAAAGGAAGAGTTAAGTTAAAACTCCATGCACTCAGTGCACTCTGAGAGACTTTGATTTGCTCAGCAGCCACTCCAGTTACCTGAGAGAAAATGTTATTTATCTGGAAACGTGTATTTATAGAACATCACTAATAGCCTTATAATTACATGTTTTAGGACCTGACCCTGGAGCGAAAATACAGTAATATCTGTTTGTTTGTCTGTTGGGGATAGAAAATGAGTTCTGCTTTTGTGTGCTGGGACCTGCATTAGTTTGGTTTTCAAGGGCGCTTAATGGAGCTCCATTTAAGAGAAAAGATGCACCTTGAGTGACCTGGTGATGGGAAATATTTTCCTCAGGAAGGAGCCACTTCCCCAGCCCAAACCAAGCGAGTAACAGGCAGATCATTAAATCCAGATGCCACTGGCAGGAGAATTGTGCCCTGGATTTCAGTGGGGCTGGGATTTCATCCTTTGTGTCTTGCCCTAAATAGCAAATTTAGTGGAATAACTCAGGGTCATTCAGAGTTCTCCAGCTGAATGATCCTCCTGGAATTGTCTGCATTTCTCCCTCCACACAAGTGTGTTGCTGCCTCGTGGAACACTCCGAGCGTTGATGGGAGCGTGGGATTTCCAAGCCTCTCCAAAATCTTTATAATGACATTTTTTTTTGTTATTTCCACCAAAGCACAGATTTAATAAAGCCTGCAGGGACGCAGCATTACTGAAGATTGACAAGATGGAAATTGGCATAAATGTTCAGTAGTAAAACACTAAAACTTGTGATAATGTTCTATAAAGTACACTGAGAATCTGGTTTAAACCACTGGACTAATGAAAGTCATTGTGATTTCCCAGCACGGGCACAGTGTTTGCACACACACAAGTCCTGAGTGCTGGGGGACAGGGACTTTAATGGAAATAAAGACAAAGTATGTTCTCATTATTCTGCCATCTATGAGACCTGGGAAGGTTTTCAGACTTACTTCACAACTTACCTCTCACCTGAATTAATTTCCCTGTTTGGGTTCAGTCACATCCCTGCTGCCCTCAGCTCTTTCCTTCTCTCATCCTGGGCTCCTTCATCTGCACAGACATGTCTTCTCTTATCCTTTCACTGGATGTGTTCAGTGCTGTCTAATCTTCCTTCACAAATCGATCCCTTCTGATTTATTTTTGCTGCTGTTCTCTGAGTCTTCTCAAAAAAAAAAAAAAAAAGTGACAAACTGCTGAAATAAATTCCAGCATTGCTAAAAAATCAATGGGAGTTTCCCAGGTTTGACAGCAGCAACGAGGATTTGACTCAGTGAGAAGTTGTAGCAGAGGAAACACTCCCTATCTTGCAGCTTCTGGCCCTACAACAACCACTTTTCCCCTCTGGTATCCCCTGTGGAGGCTGCAGGCAGTGGGAGCAGAGGAAAATCCCATTGAAGGGTGTTCTCTGGGAGGGGATGAACGAGCAGTTTGGTTCTCCCAGAGCTGCAGTGATGTGTTCATATCCGTGTTTCTCTGTGGTTAACACTGATCCCTGTTAAACCTGCAGCAGCTGTCTGAAGGAAAATAAATTGCATGGCAGAAAGGGAGATTTGGTGGTTCAGGCACTGGCTGTCACTCAGGGAGGGAGGTTTAGTGTCTTCTTCTTCCACAGACTTTCTGGGTGACCCTGGTGACTCATTTCATCTCTCTGCCTCATTTCTCCATCTGTAAAACTGGCAACTGTGGTGGTGCAGTTTTCAGATGATTCTGATGCTTCTTTTCTGTCAGTTTTCCTTGACAGTTCTTACACTTAAACTATTTGATTCTGTGTGTGTGTGTCCTTGCAAAGCACAACTTGACAGCCACCGAGTCCCCTTTAAATTAGTTTTAAATAAAATCCAGATTGGCATTTCATCAGTGAAATGAGACGAGACAAAGCTTGCAACGACATCAAAAAAACATCTCTATTTTCCTTTCCTTCCCTTCCAGGAAATGACAACAGTGAAGCCCTGCCAGAGTCCATGCCCTCTGCTCCTGGGACCCTCCCTCACTTCATGGAGGAGCCCGATGACTCCTACATCATCAAGAGCAACCCCATCGTGCTGCGCTGCAAAGCCAAGCCGGCCATGCAGATCTTCTTCAAGTGCAACGGGGAGTGGGTCCATCAGAACGAGCACGTGTCCGAGGAGAGCCTGGATGAGGCCACAGGTGAGGGCTGGGCTGTGTCCAGGAGGGATCTGGCCATGCTGGGAGGTGACAAACTGGACAGCCACCAGCAGCTTGTCCAGGTGGGGACACTGAGGGCACTTGGGCTGTTCAGCTGGAGAAGAGGAGGCTGAGGGGAGAGCTCATTGCAGCTCCAGCTCCCTTGGGAGGGGCAGGCACTGATCCCTGCTCTGGGGGGACAGGGACAGCACCCAGGGAAGGGCTGGAGCTGTGTCAGGGCAGGGTTAGGGTGGATCTCAGGATATTCTTCCCCCAGAGGGTGGTGGGCACTGCCCAGGCTCCCCAGGGCAGTGGGCACAGCCCCAAGGCTGCCAGAGCTGCAGGAGGGTCTGGATGATGCTCTGGGGCACAGGGGGTGACTCTTGGGGATGGTCCTGGGCAGGGCTGAGGGTTGGACTCATGATCCTTGTGGGTCCCTTCCAGCTCTGCATATTCTGGGATTCTGTGAGACCCAGGGCCTGATCCAACACCAACCACAGCCCAGGAGCTTTGGGAAAGGGAGCAGCAGTACAGAGTGGTTCTCTGTATTTCAGTGCTGTAGTTTGCAGTGGGAACCAGAAATGGGGAAACATCAGCTCTTGTGGAATTCCTGTTGGGCTGAACCCTGAAATCCCCCAGTGTGGGCTGGGATTTGGTTGGGAATGATGCTGAGTGGGAGAAATGCACTGAGTACAAGTGTGTGTTGAAGAGAAGAGAATGAGAAGGGAGAGGGTTGAAAACGATCAAGAGATTTGATCACCCAGCACTCCCCTCTATCTTTTCTCATTTAGCAGCATCTTGATAAGTATTGCAAACCAATTTAATGCTGCGCTGCCTGTAAGTTCACAATTCTGTTTTGTTATTGCTTTTCTCCTCTTCTGAAATTCCAGGATTGCTAGGCAACTTCCAGCCTTGGAAATAGCTCTGTGTGTGTGTGTGTGTAACATCTTCTCTGGCAATACAAGAAATTCCTTTTTATAGAGGCAAAAATGCCGCTTAAAAAGAAGTTGCATCTCCTAAAGTGGTGTTTGGCATTCTTTCTAAGTGACACATTCTGAAGCCGTTTCATACTAAAGGTTTTTTAAAATGCTAATCTGGAAGAATTTTAATTTTTACAGTTACCTTTTCAGAAATAATTTAATAGGCATAACCTTTACTTCTACAGGCACTGCTGAATCAATAGAGAAGAAATGTCTTCTCTAAAAGCTTTCCTTCCATATGGTTAATGAAAATCTGTCTTGTGAATGCTGCAATTACGTTTCCTAGGCCTTGGATTAATAACAGAATGAAACAAGATAAAGTAACATTGGGTTGTTTTTTAGATGATGGCAGTAAAATGTTGAGATGTGGAGGCACAGGCTGAGCAAATGGGGTCTGGAATGTCCATGGAATGGGTTGGGTGGGGAGGGACCTCAAAGCCCATCTCATTCCAGCCCCTGCCATGGGCAGGGACACCTTCCACTAGACCACAGAAATGCTGCAGGTTTGGATTTAGCCCAGGGATGGAGGGATCCAAAAGGTGTGGGCTCTAAAAAGAAGTGTGGTGCAGACAGTGCAGTGTCTGAGTTCCCAAAACTGCCAGAATGATCCTCAGGACACAGAATTGTAGTAGAGGCAGCGTGCAGTGCAGTGCTGAAGGACAGACATGGCTCTTCTCTCACTGTGAGGGATCCGTATCCCTGAATTATTTTGGAACTCAGCCTTCAGTAAACAGCAGACTATGGGCTGTTTGGAATTAATGAGCATCCTGGCAGTGCTCTCGTTTCTGGAGTCAAATCTGAGGCATAAACATGTCTGTTCCCAAGCACACACAGTGTTCTGTGTGCTGTGTGAGCTCCATCTGGAAAAACTGCACTGGGATTTGTGCCAAAAACGATGCCTTTGGTTACAGGGGGATTCTGGTCCCTCACTGAAGGGAGACTGCGCTGCAGGAAAAGGATGTGTCCCTCTCCATCCTTCCACTCTTTGTACAGGATTAAAAGTCCGAGGGGATGTATAGAGGTGGTGAAAAATAGCAACAAGAAACCCAAACAAGGGGAAATTTAATGCTGAATGAAAGAAATGTGTCTTGGCATCTCTGTGAATTCCTGCCAGGGAGCTGTGAGCCAGGAGTTGTTGGCAGGGGGACCCGCAGGCACCGTGTCCTGATGGATGTCCCTGAGCACTGCACAGAGGATGGGGGGGACACACAGTGGGTGATGAACAGAATCCAATTGTCCATGATGTTGTTTATATAGGACAGAAATAAAAATCTCAGGGTAGCACAGGAGTCACTGTGAACCTGAAGAGGAGGAATGGCAGGAGAGGAAGGAATTTTGCAATTCTGGGCTGTGCCATGTTCTGCCTGCCTGGGAAAGTCACGGCAATGTGTGGAAGGGTTTGCTCTGGGTGTGTCTGTGGTGGATTTGCTGCTCTATCAGCCTTCCCTGTTTATTCCCTGAACGTGGCACAACAGGGACTTTGCTGTCTCTGTGCTCTGCCTCATCCAGTGAGAGCTCGAGCTTGGAGATGCTGCTGCTGTGATAAAATATAATAATTAAAGTTTGATTAATTTCTTTCTGCTTTCTTTTCCTTGCCTGAGCACTGCTGCCCATGCACTCCAGACTGCCTTTACAAATCCTCAAGTTTTGGTTTCAGCAGAGGATCAGACCTGCTCAGAGTAACTCGAGTTTCCTTGTCTGATAACTAAAAGGATTACAGCAATAACTGCTGTCAGTGTTTTTCTCATTTAAACAAATAAAGCTGACAAATGCTGAAGTTCTCTGCAGCTCTGTTGTGTTTAGTACATGGAGAGCAATTATTCATCTGCTGCCAGCATTAGTCTATCTGCAGCTAAACCATCCAGCAGAGCAGAAAGCTCATTAGCATATCAGTGCCACAGCCATAATTTTATATTCTGTACGGCTGTACTGTAAAACAAAAGATGATGGTTATAATTTGCACAATAATTTAAAGGGCTGGACTTGCAGTGCTTATTAGAGTTATTTGAGTCACAGGTAAAATGTTGCTCTTGTTTATGATGTGCCTGGTTTTATTTGCATGGATTTTTCATTCGGTGTCATTTCCTATGAACAATTTTTCTGGTGTTTCTCAAGATGCAGAGGGGAGGTGAATGTATTTGTTGGTGAAATACAGGGATGATAAATGAAGAATATTCCTCTCTTCCCAATAGGTTTGCTTTCTGTAGTTGTTTCTAAAACAAATGAAAATAGCTGTGCTTTCTCCATAAACAAAACATAACTTTCCCCAAAGACTTGATGTTCTCCAGAGGCCCCGTCCAACCCCAACAATTGTGAGATTCTGCTATTTTGGATGCATTTATTTTGTCTATGGGTAACTTGGGAGACCTTTAAAAGGACCTGAAATCCTCCCTGGCCCATTCTCAAAACGCTGAACCACCATCTTCCCAAAATCCTGTGCTGTTTGTTTGCCACATTAAATATAGACTGATTTATAGATTAATTAAATACCATGTCACGAAAGGAGGAGATGGGCTGATGGATATTCTGCCTTAATAAATCTGGAGCTGTAAATGCCTGAATTCACTGACGCCTGCTCAGAAATTTTTAGTGCCCATGAGCCAAGAAACAGCTCCTGCTCCTCAAAAATTCCTCCTCATGTGATGGTTTTTTGGTTTGGTGTCAGTAGCTGTGCCATCATTAGCACAGCAGCCTGGACTGAGACCTTTGTTTGCTGCTTCCCCAAATGCCCAGAGAGGTCAGAACCCCCGGGGTACCAGCCCTGGGTGGGGGGCACTGTGGGGGCAGCAGGGCTGGCACTTCATCCCCAGGAAGATGCTCTTTGAGGTCCTGGTGGGATGGGAGGGTAGCTGGGCATGTTTGGGTGCAGCAGGAGGCTGGGCTGTGTTTCTCACCCAGGCACTAAGTTTGGAAAAGAGTTTTAGGATCAAGCCCAATTGTTTGCAGGCAGCACAGCACACGGGCTGGAGCCTGTCAGCTCTGGGGTGCTGGGTGAGTGACTTCTGATGGAGCCAGCCCGGCTTAGAAAGGTCACTTTGCTGAGGATTTCAGCACTTGACCCTCTGTGGAAGCCTTTAAGTAGATGGGCTGTGACCTGGCTGTGAATCACTGGGGGTTTGGGGGGTCTGGTGCTTCACAGCTTTGACTTGAGGTCCCTCAGGGGCTGCCCGAGGCTTGGCTTGCCAAAGGTGAGGAGCAAGAATGGATGTCCCTCCGTGTCACACAGCTCGGGGGATGGGGGGATGCCAAAGCTTCAGCTAGAAGAGACCTGCT
The DNA here is from genome assembly GCA_035221455.1 of Xenops minutus. NCBI lineage: Eukaryota > Metazoa > Chordata > Aves > Passeriformes > Furnariidae > Xenops > Xenops minutus. The sequence continues at coordinate 2,754,305 of JAWWEE010000055.1, read as the reverse complement.
GGGTCAGTCCCCAGAGCTCAGGTGCCCTCCAGGGGAACTTCCTGCAGTTTCTCTAAACTTAAACCTCTACAGATCGCTCTATACAATGCTTTGATGTCAAAAGCCAAGGCTTTATCCCTGGCAGGGCAGCTGGGATGGTTAAATTCTCGTGGCAGTGTCAGCAGTGAGGGGTTTCTGGTAAAGCTGCTGCTTCCAAGGGCTGGGTTTGTTTCCTAAGGGTTTGTTGTCACGAGTCAGAAAAGAAAGGGAGTGTTTCCAAACAGTTCTGTAAAAAAAAAAAACAGTCTCGAGGTGGGAAAAACTAAATGTAAATAAAACCGACCAGGAAGCCTCTGTTTGTTTATTACAGAGGGAATAAATATTTGAGTGACTAAAGTGATTCTTGAGACAACTGGGGAAGCTGTCACAGGTTTGTCCGTGTCTTTGGGTGTTGGTGTGAAGCCAAACAGGCTAAATGGAAGAAAGTCAAAATCCCCTTTGCCTGTTGCTGGAAAAGTGGCAAATATTTTGTGGGTTTGTATATGTTGTGTAGAATTTAAGACCTCTTAACTCCATCCCTGCCCTTCTTTGAAGCACCCCCAGAGAACCCCATGTCTCCCGTTTGCCAGAGGAGCACATTGACTTCCCAGTGCCTTTGAGAAGTGAGTGCCCAGCTGTTAATGATGCCTGAGATTAAGTGGAAGCCAATTTTTATGGAGTTCAGGCTTAGAATTCTTGCTGCTTTATAAACTTCACAGGCATGAAATACTTTAAGATTGAGTTTTCCTTCATTTCTAGTGAAGGGGAAATAAGTGTCTTGGGACTGCACTGGAGGAGAAAGAAGGAAGTACAAGGCATGAATGTTTTCTATTTTCATTTCATGTCTTTCTGACTCAAATGATTCCTAGTGCCTTTGAGCCCAGATTTGGATTATATTTCCCCTCCCAAGGTTGTCACTCCGAGGCAGTGGCAGATCTGGTGTGTCAGACAAGGTGTCAGGTGCACGAAGCTTCTTGAGGGCTTGAATTCACCATCGAGCTTTGTCTGAAGCAAATGCTCCTGGTCTGAAGGGCCACAGTGCTGAACTTCACCTGCACTTGAGAGAGGCTTGAGCAAAAGACAGTTTTGTTGTATGTTATAAAGCTCCAGACAAACATTCTGGGTGAAGAAGGCGCCAGAGACAAGGTTTCTGAGGGAGGTGTTTTGTGCTTGCAAAGACCACAGTGGGTGGGTAAATCATGGACCTCAGTGCATTATGACCTGCTCATCCTATAGCATTTAATTAGTGACAATACATTATTGTCAAAGCAATTAAGGCCTCGCCTTGATTAAAAGCGGAGCTGTTAATTAAGAGGTTTGGGTAACTTTGCCCCTCCACCCGTGTCCTACTGCCCGTCCCTGCTAACCCTGTGCCTCTCTCCCTGCAGGGCTGAAGGTCCGCGAGGTTTTCATCAACGTGACGAGGCAGCAGGTGGAGGATTTCCATGGCCCCGAGGATTACTGGTGCCAGTGTGTGGCCTGGAGCCACCTGGGCACCTCCAAGAGCAGGAAGGCGTCCGTGCGCATCGCGTGTGAGTGACTGCTCTGCTGGGCTGGGCTGGGGGGGAAACTCTCTTTTTTGGGGATTAAACACCACTGGATGGTCCTGAGGGGCTGCTGAGCCCTCCCTGTGGGGATAGCCCAGGAAGCCACAGGGGTCAGCAGAGGGGAGAATATCTCCTCTCCTTTCTCCGAGGGAATGGGGTAAACACGTCCCAGACAGAGGTCAGGCTGCCCCACAAACTCTGGTGTTCCTGCCCAGACTGAGCCTGCATTGGTTGGAAACAACTAATGTTCAGTGCTGTTCGTGGAGACATTTATAGAACCACTGCTGAAGGTAATGAAATAACTCCTAAGCAAGGTGGGTGACATGGCACTTCTTTAATTCCATGGTTGGAGACTCAGCTAATCTCTGTTCTCCACATCTGTAAAAGAGAGTGTGGGCTTATAATTCTCGATCAGCATTGGAAAGGTGCAAAAAGGGCCAATGCAATAAATGCCCCCATAGCCAGAGGGCCAGAAAAGAGACAGAACCCAAATGCAATTGTGACTGTGGCACTGTGGAGCTACTCAAAGCCTCATCCAATTTGGACCTTGCAATTAGATCTGTGATGTTTTTCTAAGAGAATCAGAGCCCGAAGCCCCTCTTTGCAGCAGCTCTGCCAGCAGGGAATTCGGGGAATTGCTTCCCCCAAACTGGCAGTGAACCCTTTTCCTTTAAATCCCTTTCCAGTGCTAGGAAATGAGGCATCAGCCAGCAAAGAGCTGGGAGGAGATGAGGGCAGCAGGAAAGGGCTGGGGAGGTCCAAGAAGGGTGACTTTCCACGTGGTGTCCTAGCAATTCCTGCTAAATCTAAAATGGTGTCTTTTAAGGGGATGAACATTTAACAGGATGAAATAAACATCTGAGAGAAGTAAAAAGGACAATGTAACAACTCTTTCATTTTACAAATGGCAATTTTTTATTTTTTTTTGTTGGCTGATTCAGTTTGAATGTCTAAATAGGTGTAAATTCAATTTTTTATTTCACTGCATTAACTGTCATAACACTGAGCTAATAATTCCCCAGCACTGCTGAGCTGCAAAGGGCCTTTATCTGAATTGAATTTTTATTGACTTTTCTCCGCGCTGTGATTTCCCAACCCCACAAAATGGCAATTTGAGTCCAGCTCAGAGTGAGCAGGAGCAGGTGGAGCCGTGTTGGGACTTTCAAACCCCTCCCTGTGGTACCAGTTCCTCTGCACACACATCCCCAGCTGCCACCCCGGGTCCCATTAACCTCTCTGTGCTCCCAGAGCTCTTCAGCCCAGCCCTGGAATGTTCTGGGGGTGGCTGAGAGCTGTGTCTGAGAGCTGTGCTGCTCTGCTGCCCATTGTTTTGTGCCACTCTTACTCGGAGCCGTGTGTTTTTCTGGGATGAGCAGCAATTCCTGAGTGCAGACACGAAGGGGCTGGGCAGAGCTCCAGGCAGAGCTGCAGCAGGTGCCTGGAACCACCTCGAGTGCCCAGGGCTCTGTGTCCTCCTGTCCATCACCTCGAGTGCCCAGGGCTCTGTGTCCTCCTGTCCATCCTCCCTGTGGAGCATGGGACATGGATTTCTGCCTGAGGGAACACCCTGTAGGGGACAAGGGATGGGACTGGGCAGGTCTCAGGACCCAGAACGTGCTCTCAGCCCCTCTGGGGTGTGCAGGGGGGAACTGACAATTTTTTCCCCTTCCCTTTTTTAATTTTGCACTGAAATCCCAGAGAATTCTGAGTTGTGAGTCAAGTCCAAAGCGTTGCAGCACTTTGCATTTGTCCGAAAGAGCAGGTAAGTGTTTCTGTGTGATAGTGGGGAACACAGAGAAAATGAGAAGATGGATCTTGCTCCATTTTTCATCCTAATAAAAGCATTTGTAGGCACAGCTGCAGCCCGACTGTTAATGAATGACTTTTTAAAGAGAGGACTGGAGAAGATATTGGTTATCTGTGGGGGAAAAATCACCATTAACAAAGAATCATGAAAAGGGGAATCCATGCACTGTGGGCATCTTTCTGCAGCAAGCAGCTTGCTAAGATAAGTCTTAATGTATTTTGTATAATATATGGAAGTGGGACTGACTGGGAGCTGCTGCTGAGCGAGGGCTGGATTTCAGCAGGTGTAAGCAAAGGAGAAAATTACATCAGTAAATCCACCCTGTGGAGTCTGAGACACTGTGGAGACACAGGGTGTGTGTGGTGGAACATCCCCACTCTCACACACACGTAGGAAGGAGCATTCCTGATGGTTTGTTTTCCTTCCACAGCAAACAAAACATCCCATATTCCTGGGTGTGTCTGGGTCAGGTGGATGACTTTGGATCCAGGTTTCCTTTGGGTCTGTTCTGGTTTGCCCAGTCACTTGTACACAGAAGAGCTGCCACCACATCAGTGAGACTCTGAGACATTTCTAATCCTCAGTTATTATTATTATTATTATTATGAGGAATCTTGTCACCACCATGGAATTGCTCTCAGTCCTTCCCCACAGCAAATCCAAACAACACATCTCACTTGGAACATCTTACCACACGCTCCTCTGAGTGGGCTGTGCCAGGAACTTGGTCCATCCAGGCTTGGAATCACTCTCCCCTGGTTCTCACAGCACCCTCAGAATTCCACATTGTTGTTCTTGCATTGAATTACCCGTTTTGGAAAGGCAGCAGCTCGAGGGATGGAATGCACAGCTGGATTCACAGGGCTGGGGGTTCTGGCATGGGTTGTGTCTGCAGCCACAAACAGGTTAGGGATGGTGGAGAAATGGGAACTCAACTGGAGATGATGGGATCCAGGGATCCAGGGTCTCTCTGCTCTCATCTAAGCCAGATTTAGCAGCCCTTGGTTGCCATTGCTTTGGACACACCTTTAGGGGTGTGGGTGCTCACCCTGCAGCTAACCCAGAGCCCTCGGGGCAGGAATTTGGGTGTGTGATGGATTCTAATGAGTTATTGCATTAAATCCTGCAGATCTACGGAAAAACTTTGAGCAAGACCCCCAAGGGAAGGAGGTTCCCATCGAGGGGATGATCGTCCTGCACTGCCGACCCCCCGAGGGGGTCCCTGCGGCCGAGGTGAGGCTTGGGCTGGGAGAGGGAAGGGAGAAGCCAAAAGGCTCAGTTACATGTGGTGTTTGAGGTCCAGCATTGGTCACACTGCTCTTCTCTCCCATTTTTTATTTGCTAAGTTTTTAAAAGTATGGCTCTTTATCCAAATTCCAGGAATGTTTGCTGAAAACTCCTTGCTTAGAGGCAATTTCTCAAATTCTCTGCTTCCAGACTGAGAACAGGCGGTGACTTATTTTCTCAGGGATTGCTTTTCTTCTTGAAAAATGTAACAAAGGAAAAGACAAAACCTAAAAATATTATGATAAATTGTTGCTGGAGAGAGAAAATCTGTTGCAAATAATAATTTGGTGGGTTTTTGCTTAGCTTTAAACAGGCTTTTTGTTATGGGAGTCGAATCTTAACAGGAAACTAATGGGGATGCCTTAAAATGGCCAGACTGTTCTTGAAGGGAGATATTCTAAGTGGGTCGTGTTTAAAAATCTGCTACAGAGGCTTTAAAAACAACAAGAAAATGTTGTGTTTCTAATTGCACTCTGCAGGCTCTTCAAGATCTTCTGAGTAAGACAAATTGGCTCACTCAGAAGTTCTTTTTGCCCCTTATCTCCACCGTCGCTGGGGTTTGTTGTAATTGAGGGAACAAAAGGAGCAAGGGAAAATAAACTCCAAAGAAATGTGAGTCTTTTAGTTAAGGAGAAGAGCATTGAGCAGGTGTCACCTTAAATAAAGAGGAGAAATGCAGCAAAAAGGGGTGAAAAGACACATTAGTGAGGTAGAAATGCACAGCCCCAAAGGAAAATGAGTCAGAAATAAGGTCGGGGAGGGGTTGAATTTTTGTCCAGGATTCTGATGTGCTTTAAACTCTGTCATTCAGGTTTCTGCTCCCACCTTCTCCTCAGCTGTGCTGCTCTCACTTGTGTGTAGTGACTCTGGAACAATGGGTGTTGCATTGCAGAGAATAGCCAAGAGGATTGAATGGCAAATGGATCTATTTTGTAGACAAAACAACCTTCCAGAGGTGCCTAAACAACCTCAGTCTGTTTGAATTTCACTGAGAATTTGTTGAATTACACAGCTTTACACTCCCCAGTTAAACAGGGGCTCTATCTTCTATGGAAGTAAGGAATTACAGCCAATGGAAAAGTGACACTTTAATTGCTTTCTACAGATAAAAATGGCAGAGTTCTCAATAAACCCTGATATACTGATGTTGATAGTAAACTGGTTATTGCTGCTAATAAAGCCTGTAAATCTCAACAGGTCATATTTGCTTTGGCCAATAACATTTCCCATAAAGGCTCAGGCTAATTCTGGGCCCATCAAGGTAAAGAGGCTGCTGGAAGTAATTCAGTGTCTTTAAAAAGTGGGGACAGGTTAAATCAGTCGTGGCTCTGGGCTGGGACACTGAGCTCGAGGTTGTAAACTCTGCTGGTACCTTCCAGCTAAAGGACAACCTGCCCTGTTAAACAGGGGGATGAGAAATAACTGAGGCAGCCACCAAGTCTCCCTCAGTAATAGCTCTCTTGGTGCTGAGAAGTGCAGAAGGTTTCAAACCCAGTGCTGGCAACAAATCCGGGGTTCTGATCCAAGAATTTATTTCATTAGAGTTTGGATGGAGCCCCGGATGAAAACATAAGGCTGGGAATAACTCTGGACAAAGGAGCTCGTCTTGTGTTTCATTAGATGCAAAGTAGATGCTAATTGGGGATTGTTGTTTGTTTAATCCACACTGGGCACGGGCCTGGAAATGAGAGCTGAAAACAAAGGGATCTGAGAGTCCAGCCCCTCCTGTGTTATCATGCCAAGGTCTGCCTGAATCCCTCGGGAAGGGCTGGATTATTCCATTGAGTGCACAAGTTCAGGAGTGTTATTTTCCCAAAAATCAAACACATTCCCTGTGCTTTGCCACCATCCCTGGTTAATCCAGGCACTTATTCCTGACAGTGGAACCTCTGACCATTCCCTGCAGTTCAGGAACTTAAAACTGGAGTGAAACCTCAATTCAGGCCAGTTATTTATGTGAACCTGCCCTATTATCAAGGTTATAAATCTTCATCTCTGGAATTGTTTTTCTGGAGCTTAGAGGTGCTGAAGATTTCTTAAACCTCAGGCTGGAAACACTGAAAGTAAATGTTCCTCACCTACCCCACAGCTTGATCTGAAAATTCCTGTCATTAGTCCTGAAGAAGTGGAAGACAGGGATGTTTTTTAGTGGTGGCTGACACAGTTTCCTTGGAATTACCTCCCCAGGAGGGACAGCCTTTCTTTTCCACTATTCCTTTCCACATTTTTAGTGGCTGCTCAAATGCTCCCACCTGGTGATTTTAGCCAAGGTGTTTCCTTGTGTAAACCCAGGGAGTGGATCTCAGCAGTCCTTGGGAGGCAGAAGTGCTTGTTATTAAATAGATCAGCCTTTCCCAGGTGTGTCTCAGTGCTAATCCTTTAATTTAGTCATTTATTTGTGGGGTGGGACAGCAGGGAGGCCACAGGGATCACACAGTGATGGAGATCAGACCTCACAGGGAGCTTCTCTGCAGAGAATTCCTCTCGAGGAAGTTTTGTTGGGAGAAATGCCTGTTCCTGCCATCTGTTCCAGAGGGAGTGAGGCTTCCATGTCTCATCCCCAGCAGCAGTGAGAATAGCCAGTTTAAATTTGCTTATACGTGTTCATTTCTGCACACAATTAGTACAAAATGAATTAGGAGAATATGGATTAAAGGTCTGGATCCGGAGCTTAAATGAGTTTAAAGTGTATATAGCTTAAAACTCAGCTTGGATAAGTGAAATTCCCAGCACTGGAAGCTCCTGTGGCTGCTCTGCTCACACAGTTCAGTTTAGTAAATAGTCTTTAAGCTGAACAACGTGTCAGGGAAGGCAAACAATCCAGGGATTACAAAGAGGGAGCAGCAGAGCTGTAATGCAGCTCCTGCAGGGACGGCTCAGGAGCCCCAGATCCTGCTGGCCAAGCACTGCTTGAAGCTGCTGGGAGTTCACTGGGCTCTTGGCTGGCTCAGCACCACATTCCAGCTGCTCCTGTGGGCTGTGGCTTCAGGAAAAGACTTACACAGGAGCATCTCTCTGAATGTGCATCCTCTTCCCAAGAACCTGGTTATGTTCTTCAGGGAGCCAAAGTCCATCTCTTGTGCAAAAAATACCATTGAATGTGCCTGGGTTTTACTGACAGTGAAACCTCGTGTGGCAAGAGCAGCTGAGGAAAATTAATAGCTGGGGTATTGCCTCTTGTTTCACCCTTTCTAATGGCTTTTATTCAAAACCATTTTGAATTTAATCCCATGTGCCTTCGCCTGGAGCTGCTGCCTTTCCTGGGCAGGTCCAGCTCAGCTGCCTTCAGTCTCTGCAGCCCAGCCTGGATTTCTTTGTGTCCCTGCAGCCTCTGGGAACAATTTCCCATCTCCAGGGTTTGCCTCAGTGGAGATGAGAACACGAGACCATTTGCACAGCTCTGCTCTGGGAGGGTGCTGAGGGTTTGGAGCTCTCTGGGTGCATCACTACAGCAGTAAGAGAAAAAGAAAACCCAAATCCCGATGCCGGGCAGATTGAAAAAAGGTTTTAAATCCTCTCCTCGTGCATTTACATAGCAAGCAGAGAGAGCTGGTGAGCAGCTGTGCTTGCAGGCATCAGCACCCAACCCAAATAAATTCAGTTTTCATGAGTTAAGCGTCGAAATAAGAAAGAAAATTCAGCATTTAAATAGAACAGCTGAAAATCCCCTGCTGTGGCAAATGTTGATTCAAATCTAACAGAGTCTCTGCTGGCACAGGCTCCTTGGGACCAGAGCCACTCCTTCCACTATTGATGTGGAGTTGGCCTGGGGAAAAGGCAGTTCTGGCTTTCAGTCCCCAGCAGCTTCTCCCCATGGAGATGTTTATTAATTGTGTGCAGGAGAGGCCTCCTTTGGCTCAGTGTGTGCTCTGGGGAGCAGGGGGGGATCCTCCAGGGAGCAGCTGAGCTCCCACAGGGCTGCTCCTCTGCTGGGCGGGGGTCTCTGGGCCCCATTGCATTGCTGGGGCAGTTTCAGAGGAAGGAACTCTGATTTTCATTGGCAGGATGAAAAGGAGAGGGAAGGGAGGAACAAATTCACCCAGAAAACGTGGAGCTGAATATTGAGTTTGCCAGAGCCACATCTTTAGCCTGGTGACTGATGAGCATCTGTGTCTCCTCACAGGGCTGACCCTGCTCATCACACACAGCTTGTGGTTTGGGGAGCATTCTGAGGAAGTTTGTGAAGGGTAGAACAGCTCCTCTATTAGAAAGACATTCTTTAAAGTGGTGTGTTTGACAGTGACACGACACACGATGCCTTTCTTCAGGTGCATTATCTGCTGCTCTCCCTTGGCAGTCGCCTTCCTTCACACAGAACTCTGTCACTAGACAGAAACCTTTACAAAGCTTAAACAAGTGCACTGGAAGTGCATTCTGTTATTGAGCTAAAATGTTTCTCACCCTGGGGTTGTGCTGGGTGGTTTTTTTTTCGGTATTTGCTGTTTTCTGTGGTTTGTCCTTGTTTATTGTGGCTGTGCAGGTTCAGTTTATTGCTCTGTATCATTGCCAGACAGTTATTCATGGGGCACTCCTGTGTCTCTACACCAGGGACGGCTCTCTCTGCTTTTAGAGCACGTCCTTAACCTGCAGCCTGGCATAAATACACCCTGTGTCCAGCCTTAGCCAGGCTTGTAGATCCTGTGTGTGGCTTAGACAAGTGGCAGCCCTGGGGAGGGGAGGTGAAAACTGGAGCACACACAGAGAACATGGGACGTGGTGCCCAGCAGAGCTCAGGGCACTCTCTGCTTCCCAAGTTCTCAGGCATTTTCCTCTTCTTTCCTCCCAGTCCTGGCAAGAGGCAGCTGTGGGGTTCACACAAGCAGGGATACCCTGCAGCACAGGGTCAGTCAGCAAGGGGGATGGAGGGGTTTTGCTTCCTGCTCATGGAATTCTGATCTTTTTATAGGCACTGCTCCATTTTATACAGCACAATATATAATAAGACCTTTTGTGTCTTCTCCTGTACATCTCCTCAAGTGAATTTCCTGACACATTCATCCCTTATTGTCTCAGCTGACCTTTTGGTCTGTCTTTAAATAGGATTTCCTCCAATCTGTGCTCTCTTCAGTTTCTTGAAGCTCTCCATTTTTGGGGATGGTGGGGTGGGAGGCATAAAACATAGGTCCTCCTTTTTGCAGTGTTTGACAAGCTTGTTGCTGCCTGTGTATGTGCAGAGTATCAGCATTTCCAGCTCTCCCTCACTCTGCTTAAGACTTTCTCTTCTTTCTGGGTTTAAATCACTCTTCTCTGAAGGATCAAAAACTCTGTGAGGTTATTTGCCTGTTGTTGCCCCTCAGCCTGCTCTTGGCTTTGCCTGGGGTCCCTCAGGGTGTGCACCACTCTTTGTGGGGTTGGACTGTGGGATTCTGCACTTGTTACCACGAGTTTTGGGTGTAAGGTGCTGTAACCCTTTGCTTGCAGGGTCACAAAGGTCCTCACAGGGCTTAACACACCTGTGTCCCTCAGGCAGCCAGGTGAGGTGACTGGGTTGCTTTTTACAGCCCTCAGCTTTAAATGGGTGCCCAAAGTGCAGTGGAGGTGCAGCTGTGGGTTTCTAAATAGGTCCAAAGCCCCAGTCCCTGAGAAATACACGTTGTACTGCGATTTTCTGGTTATTACAGCCCTGCCATTAACATGATCCAGTGCTGCTCGTACCTATTACCCTGGCTGTATAAAGCAGCTTTGGTGGGATTTCATATCCATAATGCTGGCAGGTTGGGAACCCTAATCATACCTTAGTGCTTCCCTCTGCTCTTGCCAAAGGATATTTTTCTTTCTATTAGTTTTAACAACACACTGAGCTGAGCTGGAGCTGCTGCCTCAGCGACACGACCATTTCCTTTAAGAGGGGAGAACGTGGACACCTTCATTCTGTCACTTTGTACAGCTCTGACCAGCTCAGGGGGAATCAATGGGACTTAATAGATGCTGCAGCAGTCAGCAAGCAGAATAAATTATCCCCCCCTCTCTGTTCACTGCTGGCAGTTCCTTCTCCCTGCCTCGTTCCTTCAGCCCTGCTGTTGCTCCCTGGCTGTTGTCAAACCAGGGCAGAACTGGAACCTGGAAAATGCTCAGTCAATATTCATTTAATGAAGTTTGCGATAATCTCTGTTGTGTGTTCTCCCTTATTAGTGCTTCAGAGAGTGAAATATTAATTCTTTTTGGTACAGGAGCAAAAAAGGCTTTTGCTTTTGTAGCCAGTAATCCCTCAGACAGGTGTCGTGGTCTGGTGGAGGAACATCCCTGCTGCCTCTTCCATCAGTGCCAAAAGGGCTTTGCATTTCTCCAGCTGTCATGGGCTGTTCCTGTTTAATTCAGTGGACTTGATAATCAGGTTTTTAAATGTTTCTTCAGTTGGACAGTGAGCTGCCACATCCTGCACTGAAATTCAGCATCATAAAGCGTTTGTGGCACCTTCTTGAGACCTGAGTTTAATGTGACCCTTAGCATGTCTTAAATCTGAGGAAGGTGTGAAACTGATAGTGCTGTGAAATGGGGCTGAAGCTGCCCTGGGGGTGGGTTAATAAATCCTGTCACCACTGCTCTGTCCTGTTCCTTAGAAATGTCAGTCCCTTGGTGCTAAAGTGCCACATGAGCCACGATGGCAGAGATAAGTGTTTATAAACCTCAGGCTTTCGAACAAAAAACCCCAAGCCGAGCCTTTGGCTTGCTGGACTCTGCTTATCTTTACTAGGACGATGCTGAGGTGTTTGATGTGAGACTTGCAGGGATGTGTTGAATGCAGGATGAGCTGGGGGAGCCAATTCCCACCTGGAAACACTGGTGGGGAGCAGCATCCAAGTCTGCTGTGATGCATGAGGTGCAAATCTGAGCAGAAGCTCACCTTAAAATTCATCCTAAATCCCTTTATTATGATAAATACTCTCTGAGACTAAACCTCTGAGCAGCTCATATTTGAGCATCCGTAGCAACTTGCAGCTCTTCCTACATCTCCCATCTGGTTTGGTCGTGCTGGGGGTTTTTGTGGGGTTTGGGTTCTTTTTGTTTGCTTGGTTTTTGTTTTGGGGTTGGTTTTCTCGGTAATAAAAGGGCAGCTGTTGTGCTAAACTATTACTGATAGTTTACTGTTACTAAACTATTACTGTTGAGTGCTCTGCAGAGGTTTGTGGAATACTCTAAAATATCTTTATCACATAATATATGCATATATTTAAGATTTAAATGTGTTGTATCCAGTGCTACTTTTTCAAATGTTTAACACAGATTTTGACATTTTAATGGACTGCTGTAGATGTTCCCAGGAATATCTGCCTGAGTTCCAAAGGTTTATTTACCACTAGAGCTTTTAATGGAAATGTAAAATCATTTCTCTTCTGGGCAGTACATATTCCATTGCAGGCACATCAACAAAATGTGAAACCCACATAAAATTCAAAAGCTGCAAGTCTTCCAAAAGTAGTGAGAGTCGTGGCTGCCTGTTTTACATAGGTTTGGGTATTTATGGGGCTTGCACACACTGGAATGGGATGTGGAGGATAATGGGGCTGCAGTAAAACACCGCAGCAAACCAGGCTGCTGAGTTATGGCCTGCAATGAATCTTGCTCTGCTTACAGAAAGCAGAGTGTGATTGCTAAATGCAAACAGCCTGCATTTATACAGGTGCTTATAGATCTCAGATCTTGTGTCTGGCATAGCAGTATTTGCTTTACTTTTAAGGGATATTAGTTACAAGTGCAATAAATGTGTTTCATTTCTCTCTGAAGACATTTCACTTTCAAGACTGAGCTCGGGTATGTGCATTGTGTCTCAGCTGTGATTTATCTGTTGTTTAGATTTAGATTCTTAGCTGCTTTTAAGAGCAATTTCATAATTTTCGTGGTTTCACATCTAGTAAAGACAGAACTGTGCACTTATGGGTGCTACAGGACAAGCTGGTCTGGACTGACTGTTCAGAATGTGGTGATCTGATAACATGTCAGGCCTCTTTATTCTGTACATCTTCTGCTCAATTAAAGCTGCTTTGTTTGCCCTGAGTCTGCTCTGCAGGACCATGGACAGCACAAACCCAGGCTCCAGCTCCTGTTTATTTTATGTGCTGTTTCATCCTTGGTCACGTCTTGCATCTGTTCTTGCCCTTCATCTCTTGTCTGGGAGAGAAATGTCCGCCTTGGCTTTTCTTTTCTGTCTCATTCCTAAAGTGCTTCATCTCCAAGGCCCTGCACTTCTTTTTCAGATCGTGGATTAGGAGCTACAACAGCAGTTGTGATTCTCAGCCAGGATCCTGCCGAACCTCTGGGGAGGTTCAAACACAGATCAGGTTTCAAAGGCAACACGGGCTTGTGATTATCAGGGCTTGCAAAAACCACTTTAATTCTAGTGCTCAATATGCAAAAACAGGGCCTCAGATCTCAGTTATTGTGGGTAAGTGGGGAATGAAAGGGCAGGGGTTTGCACAGACCTGTAGCCTAATAAATACCTATATATTTATATATAAATAAATATAGGTGTATATTCTGCAGGGCAACACCCCCAGTCACATGAGCTGGGGGAGCTGGTTGTGCAGCTCAGGTTAATGGGGACCTTTATTTTTCTTCCTTTCGCTTTGTTACAATGGCTTTTTCATTGTTATTTCTTTGCTGAGCTATTTGACATTGAACTGGATGTTTTGGGTGCCTCTTTTTTTGAAAATAACCCGTGTATTTGGACTCTCTGTATGGGATCAACCATTGCTCTGTAGCACAGCTGTCACCTGAGTGTACTTTCCACCCCCCTGCTGAAGTTGTAGAGGTGTGAGGGTTGTTTGATGGAGATCTTTGACAGCTTCAGCCTTTTCCCTCCATCTAGCCCAGCCCCTGCTCCTGGGTTTGTCCCACCTGCCATCCCAAAATACTGCTGGAGATTGGACTCTTCATTATTCTGCCACTGCGCTGTTGGGATGTGTTAAACCTGTCACTCATCTCTTACCTGCCCCAATTACCTGGGACGGTGGGAGTTGTCAGCTCTCGTGTGCTCAGCGATATCTCCAGGTGCCTCTTCAGCTGATTTTGTACATTTTGCAGCTACTGAGAGCATTTTAGTCCCTGCTCTTATATCCTTTATTGGACAGCACCCCTTGGATGTTCTCTCCACAGTGAGGGGATGTGCTGGCTTTCGGGCAGACAAGGGAACTGTGGATGGTGTTTTCTTCCAGCAGCAAAAATGTTTGTTTTCCTTCTGAGGTTTGGCTTGTTCTGAATAAATCAATACAGCCAGGAGGTACTGAGGTCATGAAATAGAAATGGTGGAGCAAAGCACTTCTGAATTAGATTGCTAAAATGAAAAGAAAAAAGAAGGGAGATAACTTTGTAGTTCCCCTGAATAGATAATTCTTTTTTATACAGACATGTGCTTTGGGGCTTTTCTGGGTTTGATGTGCTGCTTTGCAGTGGTGTATGTTTTTCTGGTCCTGTTTTCTGAAATGTGCTTAATTTTGAATGCTTGAACATGAAAGGATAAGTTAGAAGACTTTATCATTATGTTTATAATTATGCAGATAATTGTGTGAGAGTATCCTACATGGATTTAGAAACTTCACTGGGATGTAGGGTTTGACTGGACAACTGGGAGGAGCATCAGTGCTGGCCCGTGGCTCTGGCCAGCAGGAGGGATGGCTCTGGGGCTGTTTACTGGTGCTGGGTCAGTGCCTTCAGCTCTTGTTTGGTTTGTCTGTCCCTGATTCCTGGGGCTGGAGTATCACTGTGTTTGCCAACCTTCTCCTGGTCCTTGTATTTTGGAGCACAAGGAGCCTGCTCTGTCTCTGAGTCTGTGAAGAGCAGGTACCACTTTGGCCCAACACTTTGCTGTGCAGCTGCTTTATTCCCTTCTCACTGGCAGGTATCAGTGTTGGGATTTTTAACAACTTCAGAGGAGCTCTCAGGTTTGTTCCTCCCATTTCTGGTTGTGTTTCAACATCCTTTTGTGTTTGACACAGAGAGGGTTCTCGTGCTTCAGGCTCTGTGGATGAGATGTACTGATTTATGTCCTTTTGTAATCTGGAATTAATGCACTTGGAGTCCTGTGAAACTGAACTGCTGTAGCATTAAAGGCTTAGGGAATGTTTTACCTGTCTGGAGGTAGATCAACAGCCTTTTAAATTGCAAACAGTGCTGCAAGAGAAGGCACTAAGTTGTGAATCTGGTGCTCTGTTTTGTTTAGTTTTCAGTGGCACAATATAAATGTTACACATTTGTTAAGTGACAATTGTATTTCTTTAAATACAGAGTCTGAGTTTAATTACTTTTTCCAGTATGTACAAATCCATGACTCATTAATGGATCTAAGGAATGTTTCTGTTGGTAAGATCTCCCAGTTACATTCTTGAAATTATCATATCTGAAGGCTGCTGACAAAAAAGAGCAACATCATGTTTTAATGATCCACCAGAACTCTTGAGAACAGTCAAATTAGAGCCTTGTTTGCTGTGATGGCAGAGCAGGATTTGGTTTCAATTACTGCAGAGCTTCCTGTGATGATTTTCTTATCTCCAAAAATTTCCTCTGAATGTGGTCCTGCCTATCAGGATTCCACGTTAGCAAAACACTGCAAACACCATGGCCAATAATCTTATCTAAAAAGGGTGTTTTCAGTGTCAGCAGCACTTTTAATTTACTTTTAAGAAGTCAAACCTCACTGGTGTGGCACCAAGAGCACCTTCCCTGCCTTGGGCTTGTTTCTAACCACCCTAATCCACAGGGAACATCCACTGAAATTCCTGATCCACAAGGAGTGTGCACTGCCTGTTTTAGGATGAGATCTGTGCACTGCTCTGTATTCTTGATTCTGAGTTATTTAGACAAAGAGAGGCTCAGCTGCTTCCCTGCATTGCTGAGCTTTGTAGCCAAGGGACCAGGATTTGAGTTTCAACAAGATCATTTCTTTCTGCTTACCATAAAATAATTGAAGGCAGGTCATGTCAGCATGTTTTCCCCCCTGGAAAACTCCCATCCAAGCCCACCTAATGACCTTTGGGTTCATTAATGTTCATTGCTTGTACATGGAGCTAAAACACAGTATTCTAGTTAATGTTAGATACTGATTCCTCCAAAAATAGAGATAAAGGTAAACTTATTTGGGATGATGATATCTTTAACAGTCAGACAATGTACCATTAGCAGTGGCATATTTAGCAGTGCATCTTTATTGCAGTGATCTAAAATAGCCTGTCTGAGTCAGCTCCTTGCCCACCTTTACCACTATAAATTGATACCCACGTCCAGGCTGCCACCTCTCCCAGGAGACTGATTCAAAAGCACATTTTAATTTCATTTTGACTCACCCCTTCCCCTGTTAGCCTGCCTCCTCTTCTCTGGATTTTCCAGCAATACGAACCTTTGGTTGGGATTTTGGAGCACACAAACACTGCAGAGTGGGCAGAGCTCAGAGGGTGAGCTGTGCCCTGTAGTTGCCACCAGTGAGGATGTTCTCTCGTGGCTTCCCTTGCTGGTGGAGGTCTGTGCAGCCACATAAAGGGAAACAACAACAAAGAAAATGTGAATTAGCAGCAGTCAAGTTTTCAGATTGTCCCTCTTGCAACAAGCAAGTGCATCCCTTCAAAGCCAAGATTCTTCTGAGCTTCCCACAGCATGACCAGCAGCAGCCTGGGCTGATTTATGAGTTAGTCAGCGTGTCAGATTTATGTAATGAGATTATATATTCAATCTAATGAAGGAAAAATATGCTTACCAGCCCAGTATGACAGCAGTGTGATTAAATGATTCGGGAACAGTGTTCCCTCAGTGGATTAATTTAAGAGATGCAGCAGGTACAGCTGACCTGCTTCCTGTGTTTGCAGCGACGAGTCCCCGGCACGGAGATTAATGGGGTCTGATTGTGTTGATAAAACAAGGATGGGATCATAAAGGGAGACAGGAATGTTTGTATCCACCAAACTGCCCTTTGTTTTGTATTAAACTCCCACAATGATTTATGATGATGGAGGCTTCAGCTGCTTGTTTGAGTCTTGGGGTAGAAAGGAAAACACAAGTAACAAAGATTCTGCCATTTCAGTGCATCTCTGGGTGCCCTGCCCATCCTCACCCTTCCCACCTGGAACATCCAGGAAGATTTCTCCAACTTGAATGTTTAGGAGCAGGAGTTTCATGCTAGGTCTGAGAGGGAGCCAAGGATGTGTTTACTGCTCTTCCAGCTGAGAAGAGACTCTTTAAAACCTGGATCTTAACTATGCTACAAGAAACCTTTGTGCTGTTGTGAGTCAGGTGTTGACCTTTCCCGTCCTAAAATCCTGAAATGTTTATCTTGCATGGAGAAAGCAATTGATTGCCTCTTGAAGAGGAGCTGACATTCTAACTATATTATCTTTGATATATATGTACTCTGGGGATTGACCACACGAGAAAGTCAGATGTTGTATTTAAAGGGCAGGAGAGGATAATCCAGAAACAGGGGCACTGAGGTCTTTTGTCTTCTGACCTACCAAATTATCACGTGTGCCCATAAGAGCTGAGGGTTGTGTTGTTGCTGCTGGGTATTAAATCTATATTCTCAAACAAGACCACTAAAAAGAATCAAAACTTCAGTTCTGGGCAGTCAGGTCCTGGGATGTTTGAATCACACTGAGGAACTGATGAAATATTAGTGCATCAAACCATTTCAGACCCATAGCTGCTATCTGACCTACTCTCACCTTCAAGGTTTCAATAATAAATATTAACATAAATAAATAAGTTTGGTATTAAAAGCAATTTCTGCTGCTGCAAATAGGAATATTCTTTAGTCTTAGGAGTGGTTTTCCAGCTGCACAGCCTCCCTCAACCCTGGCACAGCAAGAGTGATTCTGAGCCAGGGGAATGTTGTTTCCTTCTCTGGGAATTGGTCATTTTGCTCCTGGGATTTCATGAGTGATGCCTGTGGAAAGGCCAACACTGTGATGGTCAAAGGGGAAACAAGACTCCTGTGGTTTCACCATCAGGGTCCAAAACAGCTCAGATTTTGGGGTGTAACATTCTGCTCCTCTGGAAGCCACAACTCTAACCCGTGAGTTGAGCAGAGTTTTAAGGAGACTGCACCAACCTGTGCCAGGAGACAGAAAGGTGGGTGAGTTGGGATCAGGTTTATTTTTAAAGCACAAGAGTTCCCTAACTCCCATCGTAATCTAGGCAGGATGTGGGCTATTAGCTGATCTTACTTTGATAATGCTGTAAGCTGGTCTTTGATAATTGCTTTCTGTAATTGGAACAAATTTATGATTATGCTAATTCGTCTGCTGCCACCCAGCTCGGAGGGGCTGAGTTAATCCCCATCTGCCCCTGCACTGCCTTTGGACATCGTTCCCTGATTAGCCTTCCTTAGAAATGAGGAGGGTATTTTAATTCTGAGCAGATGGAATTCCAGGGGGAAAAAACCAGATACCTCTATATAAACTTATGGTATATTATGGCAGGTTTTAAGTCTGGTTCAAGATAGAAACATTTAAGATCTCCAGACAGACTAATTCTTAAAAAGAATAGGATGTCATTCCGTTACAAGCAAGTGTGTGACCTCCACTGATGACAAAGGGAGGGCAATTAAATGCTGATGAGTTTTGTGTCCACTCTTCAGATGTGGCAATTCAGGACCCTTTGGCTCCTTTCAGTTTGGAGACATTGTAGATTCTTTGTTGCCTTTATTTTCCTTGGTTGTTCTCTGTGTGTTTATGGGGGGGCCCGAATTTTTCCAAAGGTTACATCCCTGCCAGTGACAACCATCTTTTGTCATCATCACTCCTTTAAATTTATCAGTTTATCCCGTAAAGTTCATCCCTTAGTTCTGCAGCTCTGAAAGCATCCAACTGCTGAGGCAAAGGCAGGGAATGACTCTGAATAAGTGTGGTTTTCTCCAAGGGAGGGGGAGGCTGGAATGAGGGGAATGTTGGCAGTGCCATCCACCTCCAGATGAGAAGGAAAAGGCACCACGTGTCCCCCTGTGCAAATCATGGTTTGATCTCACGTCTCAACACTTGGATGTTTATGTTCCGTCTGTTTAATGTTCTCCCTTTGCTGTGATCATCATTCTTTTAGAGGCTTTGCTTTAATGTCAATGTTTTCCCTTCATCAAACCTCGCAGTCCCAGCCTCAGCAAACACTGGATCAGTGCGTGCTCCCTCCTGGAGAAGCCGGAATGAGTGACAGGAATGAGGACACTGAACCCTCCCACAAAACCCCCCGACCTGATCAGAGTCAAATTGCAAAATTTATAAATACACTCGTGGCTTAATGAACTCTGGGGATGCTGGACGTGTTTGTCATTTCCATGAACATTTCACTGCACATGAAGCGGGTTCAGTTCTGAGTGTGACCATCGAATTCCTGTCACTTCATTTACGCTCGTGTGGCTGCTCCATAATTCCAATTGCACTCCTGATTTCTGTGCTGAAACCCCCTTGGATATTACTGCAGAAGGGAAACTGAATAGAAAGTGGATTACTCAGTTATTCCATGTCTTAGACCAAAGGAAAATGGAACACTCTCCAAGAGAGGCTGTTCAGGGTTTGGCACTGCTGGCACAGGGGAAGTGCCCTTGGCTTGGGGAAGGAATGGCAGGGAGTCAGAGTTGGATACTCCTTTACACAGATGGGTAAAACAACTATCTGATTCCATAGTCACAGGGTAGGATAAAGAGTCTCTCCCAGGTGAGTTTCCAGCTGTGGTTTGGGATATGAGGTGATGGATACATCCCTCCCACACCTCCTGTCCCCAGTGACCCCACACTTCCCCTGCTCCTGGAAGGGGAACCTGCTGTCTGGCACGGGATGTCATTGGCGTTGCTGGTCACCTTTGGCAGATTTGTTTATAAACTGGAAAATCCACAAATTGCAGACCATCTGCACAGAGCAGAGTGCTAATGAGTGCCTGTAGCTACCAAATCCATAAGCTCATTACCACCAAGTTCCGAGTCCTTCCACAAGTCACTAAATGAGGTTATTCATCTGAACTGAGCTGAAAAGGGTATTTGACTTCAGGGCCCAGCCATACCTCCTTCAGGTCTAGGAAAGCCATTAAAATAGCTCACATGTCTTCAGTCTTTTAATAGAATCAGTTAATTTTGCTTCTATTTTTAATTTTTCACTTCTGTAACAGCAGCTTACCATGCCTTAACTATTTGTTTTTAATGTTTCAAGTGGAGAAATGCCTCGCAGATAATTCCTGGGTCTGCTCAGAGAGGTGGTGGTTGGTGAACTAGAGAAGATGTGTTGAAATATATCATGCACAGCATTTCACAGGGTTTATGTGCCATGACAGCAAACAATAGTGGTCTCTGTTTTAAGGATGTTTATGTAAATTGGGAATCTGTTATGATGACTTGGCTCTTCCACTGTTTGTGATATCAAGCGATTTTGTCTTCAGTGTTGCTTTAGTGTCTCTTTAGTGACATTTTAGTGTCTCTCTGTTTCTTCTCAAAAAAAGTAGAATTAATAGTACTTATGTGCCATGCCACTCTAGTCTGAACCTTAACTGATAGCTGTCCAGTTGTTCAAACATACAATGCATCTTGTACCAAGAGCAATATTTAAAAATATTTCTTATTCTCTCTTGGTTGACACTTTCTTCCATCTTCTTTGGGTAAAAATCAACCTTTCTAAGTGACCCATCAAAGGAAGTATTTCCCTGTCAGATTGACAAGGTCATTAACCCAAGGCATCAGGTGCCTTCACTTGGCCTCCTTTATATTTTCCTCTGCTCCATCGTGTCCAGGTGGAGTGGCTGAAGAACGAGGAGCCCATCGATTCCAACCTGGATGAGAACATTGACACCAGGGCTGACCACAACCTCATCATCCGCCAGGCACGGCTCTCGGACTCGGGCAACTACACCTGCATGGCTGCCAACATCGTGGCCAAGAGGAGGAGCATGTCAGCCACCGTGGTGGTGTATGGTCAGTGAGAGCCACGGGGACTGGGCACTCTGGGCTTTTACCACCCCAATCCTTGGTGGTTTTAACACCCCAACCCCATGGCCAACCTCCTTCCCATTAGGAGGGGTTTCCACCTGGCCACATTTGTTGCTGGGTGTCTCCTGGCCCAACTGGTGTGGTTTTGTTTTGCAGTGAATGGGGGCTGGTCGTCGTGGACCGAGTGGTCCAACTGCAATGCCCGCTGCGGTCGGGGCTGGCAGAAACGCTCCCGGACCTGCACCAACCCTGCCCCTCTCAACGGGGGAGCCTTCTGTGAGGGCATGTCCGTGCAGAAAATCACCTGCACCTCCCTCTGCCCCGGTGAGTGCCACAGCCCCGGGGGTGGCTGGGGTGTCACAGCTCAAGGGCTGGTTGGGATATCACAGCTCGAGGGGTGGTTGGGTGTCACAGCCTGATGGGTGGGTTGGGATGTCACAGCCCAAGGGATGGTTGGGATATCACAGCTGGAGGGGTGGTTGGATGTCACAGCCTGCGGGGTGATTGGGATGTCAGAGCCCAAGGGGTGGTTGGGATGTCACCTCCCCTGGGATGGGTGGGATGTCACAGCCTGATGGGTGGTTGGGGTGTCACCTCCCCTGGGATGGGTGGGATGTCACAGCCCAAGGGGTGGTTGGGGTGTCACAGCTGGATGGGTGGGTTGGGTGTTGCATTCATGGGAAAGCTTTCAGTGCCCAGCAGAGAATTGGGCTTTGAGAGCTCACTGAGGAAGGACATAGGAAATACAGCCTTGTTTAGGCTGGAGCTCAGAGCCTGGCTGGGGTGTGAGCAGCAGTGACAGGAGGCACCTTTGGCATGACCTGACCTGCCACCTGTGTCAGTGCTGTGACTTACCCTGACAAAAGTGGCTCAGCGTGACAGATCACGTAACTGAGGGTTTGGGAGAGGTTACCTGGTATCAATAACACCAGAAAGAAAACCACAGGAAACTGATCTGAGAACCTCACCGAGAAGTATTACTTAGCTGGCAAAAGTTTGTACTTTGGGGTGCATTAAACGTGGAGTTGGTGAGATGTGATGTGAGCTTTGCTGTGGGCCGTGGTAGCCGCAGCAGGGTGGCAGCTGAGGCTCTGTGGTCCCCCCGCAGTGGATGGCAGCTGGGAGGTGTGGAGCGAGTGGTCGGTGTGCAGCCCCGAGTGTGAGCACCTGCGTGTCCGAGAGTGCGTCGCGCCCCCTCCCCGCAACGGGGGCAAGTTCTGCGAGGGGCTGGGCCAGGAGTCAGAGAACTGCACCGAGGGGCTCTGCATCCAAGGTGAGCTGGGATGGGTGGGCATGGCTGGAGCGCAGGGGATGCAGCATGCCTGTGTCAGGGGAAGTCTTGTGTCTGAAATGTGGCTGCGGGAGGGTCGCACGTGTGTGGTTTGAAATCCACAGTGGTTTCGGAGGCGCTGGGTTTGTGTAGCACAGACCCTGCCTGTGAATGATCAGCTGACTCTAAAACTCCAGATACAGGGGGTGTGCAGTGTCTGACTGTGACCAGCACGGCTGTGCCACTCAGCCTCCTGCCTTGCCTTGCACCAAACACAGAAACTCCTGGGGCGAGAGCTGCTCAAGGTCAAACTTGGCTCCATTTGTTGCCTGTAGCACAGAAATTAAACACAGGGAAATCTGCAGTTTCGCGGGAAGGGATTTGCCCTTCATCAGTGTCTGGAAAGCAGCTGGCACTTGGGAGCTGCTGCTGTCAACACACAAGTGGGAGCCAAGGGAGGAGCCCTGCGGCTGTGGCATGGCTGGGGTGGCTCTGCAGGCTCCACACAGGGAGGGATTGGCACCTTCATCCCTGCCCTGAGCCTTCTCCCTGTCCCTGAGGAGGGACTGTCACCTCACCAGGTGGGATGGCAGCCGGGGGAGCAAGCAGGGGTGCCAGGGCTGAAAGATGGGAACAGGGATAAGTCTATTTAGTTTGATTTTGCTTGATTTTGTGTTTAACTAGTCCTCTGTCTTTGTTTCTATGGTATTGCATTGTCCTTTCTTTTCTAAACAAAATGAACTCTTCTTTTTGCCCTGAGATTTTAATATTCTCCTAATGGCAGAGAGCATCCTGTCTATTTATTCAGGCTTCAGAGATGCTTACACCTCAGCTGAGAGCTTCAATAAGATTTTGGTGGGCTTTGATGGGAGGGAGCACTCAGCACTGTTGTTCTGTGTCTCTGCTTAAAACCTCATGGCAGATGAATTTTGGAGTTTCGAAGGATATAAATGAAATGTAGACATTTTTCTTCCCCGTGTTTTAAATAAGAACAACTAGTTGAGAGTTTGGGAGCGCTGCCACTCATTCAGCTTTTGAGGACTGCTGTGGTGAGCTTGTGGTGGTTTCTGAGGGCTTTCTCCTCCCCACACATTGCTGAATGCCCCTCCCTGCAGATTGCTGGATGAATCCCCAGTCCATCCCTGTGTGCACATTAGCATATCCATTAGAAGGCTGGCAGGAGGACGTGTTGTAAGGGGCATGACAAGGCACAGCTGAGGTCTGCACACTGACCATCACCCGTGACAGGCAGGAGCTCATTTACCATCCTTGGCTCCTTCTGTGGCTTCACCAGAGTCAATACAAGGTGGCCCCATTTGCGTCATCACTCCCTGGAGCAGCCACACTCCAAGGTGGTAGAGATTCCTGCCCTACCCCAAAAACAACATCCCTTCACAGCATGGGGTTGTGTGTCAGGCCTGGGGGTCCCCTCCCACCCTGCCCTCGTGCTTTGGGGACAGGGGGACAGATCCAGGGCTGGGCTTGTTCTGGCTGTGGTTGTTGAGCACTGAGAGTTGGGAAACCCACCTGACCTGGTGGTGGTGGCTCCATTCCATGGGGGAAGTCCCCAAGCTCCTCGTGGCACAGATGATTTGGGGTTCAGGTTGGGCCCCTGAGCACTATTGATCAACAGGGTTCTGTGTCACAGGGCTGTTGTCACTGCCTTCTCCACTCCTTTCTGAGTCCTTCTCTCCAAGATGTTCATCCAGACTCTGGAGACAGGTTGGGAATGTCCCTGTCCCATTCTTGTGGAGCAGTGAATGATCACTTGACTGTCAGTGTGGTCCTTCTGAGACGTCACAGGATGGTGCTGAGCTTGTTGCTGTTCTTTGAGGACCACTGTGGTATTTGCTGCTAATTCCAGGAGTGTATTCCTGGGGACTATTCTGGGATAAAGCCCTCTGAAGCTTTTATATGATCAAAGAATCCACACACTGCTCAAATGAAATGAAAGGGAGGGGGATCTTGGTGTTTGGGGTTCTGCTCACAGACATGGCACCAGTGCAACATAATTTTATTTTTAATTAATTTATTTATTTAAAATCGTCTGTGTTTTAAAAAAGTGTCTGTATTCCCTAAAGCAAGACTGTTTGTCATGGTAAGAAAGATAAAAGATAAAATTCCCATAATGACTGGGGTTGGAAAAGACCTTAAAGCTCATCTCATTCCATCCCCTGCCACAGGCAGGGACACCTTCCACCAGCCCAGGTTGCTCCAAGCCCCATCCAACACCTCCAGCTCTGCTCCACTCACTGTTCCCATATGGATCCAGCTGGACTGGAGTGCTCAGTGTCTCCTGTTCCTTCCCCCTCCCAGTGTGATCCTATTTCTCCTTTATGGGTCAAGCTGCAAATTATTTTTAGGACTGTAATTGCTTTCTCAGCTAATAGGAATTGATGCAATTACCCTATTTTTTAAAAATCTCTTTTTCCCCTGTTCATCTTCCAGTATGTGCCTTTCCTGCTCTGCCTCTCATCCCGTGGGGAATTGTGGAGGAAATGCAGCACTGTGCTGCAGAAAACTAATCTCTGAGAGGTTATTTATCAGGCACAACTTGTTAACTTTGTTCCTTTGGCGAGGCAAAAATAGAAATGAAACCTTTCTTTGGTTAACAAATAAGAACTGAAATGAAAGTGAGGGTGCCAGGGAAGCATCAGGCTCATCCCAAGCTGGCAGAGGAAACATCCTTGGCAGGAATGTGGGAGTCAGAAAATGAAGTGGTGATAAAACAGGGTCATCCCTCGGGTTCTTTCTTTGGTCCTTGACAGGAGAGGCTGGGAATAACCCGAAGACAACACCCTGTCACACACAGGAACATCCCTGTCCTTCCTGTGGCCCTTGATTTTGTGGAGGGATCCCCATGGTCCAGCCCTGAACTGAGGAGCAAATGGAAGAGTTTTCATTTCAGGGAATTTCTTCTCGAACTTGTAACAATTGAACAGAGATGGATTTAGATGCAAAGAGAGAATTATAGGGAAGATTGCCAGGGCTGCCAGGCTGGGAGGGAAATGGGGATTGACTCACTCAGGTCACTTTGACTCCACACAGTCCCACTAACTCCCTGGTTTCTTGCACATTTGTTCTGTCAGTGTTTATTCCCTCCCAGTATTCCCAGTAGTGTCCTTTTCCACGGTGGATTTCTCTCTTGCAGAGGTGAAAGCTTTTTCTTTGCTTAATAAAAGAGAGGTTTGTTTGTGTTTTTTTTTAGAGGGCTTTTTTGTTTTACTTTTATCTATTTGCTTTAAAGCTATTTTTTCTAACTTCAAAAACTATTGATTTCTTTTCCCAGTGCCCAGAAAAGAAACAAACAAGTGGGCCATAAGCAGCCCAACTACAAACATGTTTTACTAATGCATCATAAATCACAAATAATTTCACTTTCCATTTTCCAGCCAGCTCTGATGCTGAGTATTGCCAGGAGGCCCCTGGATCCAGCAAGCTCCCATTTTAGGTGGGAATTGCCTTTCCATCCCATTGCTTTTTGCTGCAGGCAGCAGGAAGGTGCTTGTTCCACCACAAAGCTCCAGTCTGACACTCAGCTGGTGGTTTTGTAAATAATTTCCTGGCAAAACCAAAATCAACCCCAAGAAGGGAAAAAATAAAAACCCCACCCAGCTTTTTGGCAAAGCCAAACCGCAGCAATCTTTTGGGTTAGGCATCACTAAACTGATCATTTCCACAATAAAGCAACAGAAGGTGCCTCATAATGCATTTTCCCAAGTCTCCCCTTTTCCAAGGATTCCTTTGTCAGGTTTTGGGTTGTAAATGGTTACTCAAATGCTTATGACAAGGGAGACAGAGAAGCCTCATTTTTGAGAGATACAGTCCTGATAACGCCAATTTTGTCCTATATTTGCATATGTATGGTGGTACATTGATTCTGTATGTTCTTATACAGACATATGGGTGTGATTAGTGGTGTGTTTAGGCACATAAATACTCTGCATTTTTATATTTTCCAAGCTGCTTTTAAGTGTCCATCACTCACCTTTCCATCTATCAAGCACACAAAAAATCATTAATTCTGAACTGACCCTTTGCCAAGCGATTCACTGCAAAGTATTGAACTTCCTTCTTGCTGAGATGTAAATAAATAACTAACAGCATCCAATAGAGCTAATTCAAATACTTGAATTAACCAAGTGAGAAATTACTGCAAAGAAACATCCTGAAAGGGATTTAGAAAAAAATAAGATGAAGAGAAAAAATATGGACAACATAAAATATTCATATTGTCAGCAAACGAGGAGAAAATGTTTCATTTATAGAGTGAGACAGAAGCAATATAGGAAATAGATATGCTCCATATAAATTTATTAAGTGCAACTTTCTCTCTCTCTCTCTCTTTCTCTCTCTCTCAGATAAAAAACCTCTTCATGAAATAAAATCCCAAAGTAAGTTGGTTTTTTTCTCTTGTAAATATGATTTTTCTCATCTTCTCTGCCATTTGGTTTATTTGTTTAGGAGCTGAGTAGGACAGAAGGTTTTATGGAAGGTTTTAACATCTGCTCAAAGCATCTTCTGAGCACCTTTGTGATGACAGGCTTTGGTCTGAAACCAGAGAGGAGATCACTCTGTAGCAGTTTGGGTCTGAGTGGGAGCCCTGTCTGCAGGAGTGCTTGGCTTGAAACTGCTCTCCTGAGCACTGGTAATTACAAACCAAGCAATTAATGCAGGCTTTGGTTTTCTTGGTCCAGATCTGGTTCCACTGCTGTCTTTGACCTTGCTCAGCTCCCTCCAGCCTTTGGGTCTCCCCTGCTGAAGGGGTTTCTGTGCCTTGCCCTGACCAGAGTGTCGGGTCATGATTTTGGGGCTGCTTTGGGGACCCCTGTCCTGCACCCCATTGCTCTGCAAGCCCTGACAGGAGGGTGGGACCAGCTGGGAACAAGGGATGGGATGAGAGGAAAACCAGGGGATGTTCAGACTGGGTATTGGGAAAAGCTCTTCATGGAAAGGGTGGTCAGGCATTGGAAGGGGCTGCCCAGGGAGGTTTGGAGTGCCCAGCCCTGGAGGTGTCCAGAACACGTGTGGATGTGGCACTTGGGGACATGGGTCAGCGGTGACCGTGGTGCTGGGGCTGGCTGGCAGCTGGACCTGGGGATCTCAGAGGGCTTTTCCAACCTTAGTGATTCTGGGATTCTGGGATTTTTACAGTCCTGGCTCTTAATTATTTGTGAGGATACCCAAAGTCAAATCTGAGGAGCTCAAAAACATGCTGGGATTGCCTTGGCTGCTTCAGTATTTTTGATTTGGGCTTGTCTGTGTCTTCTTGAGTCCTCCCCTGATCAGTTCCCACAGCTAGGCTGTGTCATAGCTGCTGTTTATCTGTTCACTTCCCCCTTGATAGGGAATCTTGAAAGAATGCCAGACAAATCACCTGATTTTCTGGTTTATCCAGAAAGTAGCTTTAATAGAATTGATTTTAGCCTGTAAGACACTTGGAGAATTCAAGGGCTCTGTTGTAGCTGTGGGTTGGAGACATAAAATACAGCTCTTTGCTGTTCAGCAGAACAGGGCCTGGGTCCAGGACTCCATGACTCATCAGTGATGCAAAATCAAACCCAATTATGAAAATAATTGAGGAACAACCTGTTCTACTAAATAACCTCTAACACTAGGCTTTGACTCCTGATCCTTGTGCTCCAAGAGTGGCTCTGGGAGGGAAGGGACCCCCCAGCTGCCCCAGGGCACCAGGAGAGAGGGATGGAGACCCAGGGAGGATGGGGCTTGCAGATCTCCTCCCAAACCCTGCTGGTGGAAGGGGAAGTGTGTGCCCTGCACAGCTCCTGGAAAGCACTTATTGTAAATGAGATAATTTAATCAATTATGTTTCCTAATGTACTAAACCAAATGTTTCATTTTCTGCTCTTGCACATCTTAAATTATCTTCAGGTGCTTTATGAAACTTAATCATAGTTAATAGAAACTTCATTACCATCAAATGTGCTTTCAATAAATGTTGTGTAACAGTGTCAGGAGGTGGAGTGAAAAATAGGCTGCAATTACCACAAACATGGATCCTGGAACTGAAATGGATAAAAATCGAGGTGCTTTGCCAGAGTCCCTCCCGCCTCTGGGCTGGGAGGATGCAGCTCATTAAATAGTAATTGGTTGGCTATAAATGTTTTCTTTTCTAGTTTGTTTGTTTTTCACTTTGTTCCCTTCTGGGAAAACATAAAAGCAGAAACTTACCCCACTCCCCAACTTTCCCACACTTTCCTTTTTCCCTTTATCTCCAGTGTTCCATGAAAGGAATTCTCTGTAAGAAAAGACAAAGAGATGAAGAGGTTCAAATTGCTTTTAAAAAGCAGCAATTGTTTCTAAAGAAGTGCTAATATCCTAAACTGAAAAGCAACTCTCCTTTCTTATGGAATTGTGTTCCATGGGGATAATTCAAGGCACACCATGTCCCTCTTGCTTTTCTCTTCTAACATAACGCTATTTTAAAATCCTCTAAATCCTGAAAAGGAGATCCTTTGCCTCTGAACTCTCTTACTTCGGGTTTGTGGTGGGTTTTCCCCTTGCAATGGGACAACTATGGGAGCACCTAAGTGACTCTTCCAGGACTTCCATGAAACAGAACAATGGTCATCATGTTAAAGGGGAGGAAGTTCAGAAAAAATAAGTGTAAGAGTTTTTTACCTCCAGGTTATTTCTGTGTGCTCCACACTGTGCAGTTTATCATCCCACGAAGGCAGAAGAGGTAATTCAAATTTTCAGCACTTTTCCTGTTTTAAGGTAATGATCAAACTGGAAGCCTTAAAGATGCTTTCTGGTGCTGTAACCACAGTTCACTCTGGCTCTGTGGGAAGGAAAGAACCCACTTGCTGTTGGGTTTCTCCTCACCCACTAGAGATCCATCACATTCCTTCTATTGCCTTTTTCATTGTACTAATTACCCACAAAAACTAACTCAACAATAGTTTTGTAATTAATTCCCTGTAACAACATAGTAACTTGGGAATAGAAGTTTGGAAGAAATAGAAATGTAATTAGTTTCTGTGCTTCCCTTTCTGCACCTGATGCTGGAGAATCAAACTGAGCTAAACCAGTGTGGGATTGAGGTGTTGGATTGGGATTTGGCTTGTCTTGGGTTTGACCTGATCTGTGAGTTTGTTTCCACTTGTCCTGTCTGGCATCTCCCATCCTGAGTCTCATTTTCTCTCTGCAATTCCTAACTCAACCTCAAATGCTTGAAATTCTCTTTACAACATTTTTCAAGGGGGGAATCTCGTGGAAAAAATGCAAAGAAAAGGCTTCAGAAAATAATCTTCTTCTCTAGTAATTGATTTAGAAGAATCACGTGGCAACTGAATTGTTCTGAGGAGTTGGATCAGAGCTACTTCCAAGTTTATTAATGTGATTTCCTGTCCTGATCTGCCATAGAAGGTGGATTTCTTCTCAAAGCTGATATTTGCATGCAAATCTTGTGGTTATTTTTCTTCCTTGTCAGCAAGTTGTAAATGTGTTCAAAGCAGACCCCTTTCCAGTTTGAGGTCATTTGAAAATGCAACAGAATTTTCTTGGCTAAGTAGTGATTCTGGTAAAACTGATTTCCAAAAATGTGTTTTGGGTTGAATGGGGTGTTGGAATCTTGTATTTGGAGTTGACTGGGACCAATACAGAGGTGGGAAGGGGGAGTTTCTATGAAGGATATTTGAGCCACCCAGTTTATTTTACTTTTGATCACTGCCCTGCTGGAACACCCATGCCACTGCCTTATTCCTGCCCACTTGGAGCAGTTTCCGGGCTGGATTTGCCATTCCTGTGGCATTTCAGTGTGTGAGGAACAGTCTGTGCTCAGCCCCTGCCCAGGACAGTCAGCCCTGGGTGTTGGGAGTTGTCTGACTCTGATTTTGCTCCATAAGAAAGTGCTGAGCCAAGGAAATGCTGCCAGAGGTGCTCATTTCTTTCATCTCAACCGTCTGAAGTTTCACATTCGTTTTTAAAAATTCAGCTAAAACAAAATTATCTGACTTCCTGCTGAAAAGCACAACACAAACCTCCTCCCAAATTAAGTCATTTCAGTAATTGGCTATTTATTAAATGCTGATTTTTAACTTTCCACCCTATTTCTGTACAGTGCAGTTCATTCACTGATACCGAGCAGCCTGGATTTCCCAGTTGTTTTTTTTGTGACTGTTATTTGTTACAAATAAATGCAGTTTGTGTTCCCAGGGCCCCTCCCATGCCAGGAGAAGCCCTTCCAGCAGGGATCAGATGATGAACTCATGGCTCTCTTCCTCCACGCTGGAGTTGGGCATTAAGGGAACTGTCCAAGGACCCACTAAGGGTACTTGCCAAGTAATTTAACATCATGCTACGCTGTCCCAGATCCCAGCAGATCAAGAATAGCAGGACTGAAAATTATGGAATATTGCAGGCTTCATTTGGATCTGTTTTGTCAGAGCAATGGATTCTTTTTCTGTGCTGTAAAAGTTTGAAGTTGTAGAAAACTCGATTGCAAATTGATGCGTGGATGCAGCCACGGGGAAATTTTGGTTTCCAGCCTGATTTTAAAGCCTGAGGGTGCTCCTGGGAATGTTTGTGGGATCTCCTCATCCCTGCTCTGAGCTGGGAGGGGATGGAGTGCTCCTTCAAGGCTCACACAGCAAGTGAAGAGGGAGGAAGGGGAATCTTCACTTAGATTTTTCACAGGATCCTCTCAAACTTAAGACTTGCATGTCCCTGGACAAACTGCTGAGCCCTTCTTGTGTGGAGTTCTTCCTGCTCCCTTTGAGCACTGATTTGCCCCTTTGGTGATGTCCATGGGGCTGGAAAGGGCTGAGGAGCTCAGAGGGACAAGCCCTGCTGCTCTTACAGCCCAGCCCTCCCACCACAAACCTGCCCAGACCACGCTGCCCCCTAAACCAAACCACAATGACCCATCCATGAATCCCCTTCTTCCCAATGCTCCCTCCTGTGCAGAAACCCCCCTGAGCTCCCTCCAGGTGACACCCCCGCCTCTCGCTGTCCCCGCAGATCTGGAGACCGCCAGTGACATCGCGCTGTACTCGGGGCTGGGGGCGGCGGTGCTGGCGGTGGCCGTGCTGGTGGTGGCCGTGACGCTGTACAGGCGCAGTCAGAGTGAGTACGGCGTGGATGTCATTGATTCCTCTGCGCTCACGGGAGGCTTCCAGACATTTAATTTTAAAACAGCCAGACAAGGTTAGTGCTGCGCTTTTGGTTTTATTTAACTCTTCTCTGCAGAGCTCCTGCTCTCCCTCCCGCTCGATGAGAATGGGGAGGGTGTTGTGGCTGCAGGGGCATTGATAGAAGTCTGGCCAATGATTCCTGCCTGGATATGTCCTCTGCCTTCAGGGCATGGAATTAAAGATGAATTTTGATCTCAAGATGTATTTTGATCTAAAGATATACACAAAATGTGTTTATACATACGTGTACCTGTGATTAACCCATGGTTTTTCTTCTATATAAGATACTGTATCTTATTATATAATCCTACTTATAATATAGTATCTTACTTAGTATATAGTATCTTATTATATTGTATCTTACTATATAGTATCTTACTTAGTATATAGTATCTTACTTAGTATATAGTATCTTACTTAGTATATAGTATCTTACTATATAGTATCTTACTGTATAGTATCTTACTTACTATACAGTATCTTTCTTACTATATAGTATCTTACTATACTATATACTTATCTTCAATAACAATATCTTGTTATTGAAGTTTCAATTTTAAAGAAATTTGCATTATTCAGAATAGCCATACAAACATTTTGAGAGTTTTCAAGCCTAGGCTTGACTCTTCCTGCTAGGCACTCTGCTTCACCCTCAGAGGTTTCCAAGCTTTATTCTGAAACATTTTTCTCCAAAGGACAGCATCTGAATATGTACATATTTATGTCTCTCAATATGTCTATTCCTGGTGATTGGAGCTGTCTTTGTCACTGGTCTGTCCTGGCAGCTTGGACAAACACAGAGTCCTTCTTGGCCACACTCCCAAGTGCTTTAGAAATATTGTCCCCAGCTTCTACACTGATGTTTGTGACTTAGGAAAAGCCCAGACTAAAGCAAAATGACCAAATGAAAGCAAACCCAGGCTGCACATCTGTAGTTCCTTCCTGTGCAGTTACAGAGCTTTTCTTGACTCCAGTAAAAGTGATTAGGTTGAACACACGAACATCCACATTGAGGCCTGTGGGAAATAAATGTGTGTTAAAGCCCCCCTAAAGCCCTCAAAAAACCACCAATGCAATAAAATACGGGTAAAACATTTGGTAAAAGCAGCACTCGTGTTTTCTGGGATTTTATTTCCTTTGGACAGAAAGGTGGGGAGGGATGGAAATGGTGATGGCAACAGAATGTTTCCTGATTCTGCACTGCCATTCCCCCTCAGCCCTGCAGGTGGGTGGTGTGTTGGTGGGCTGTGAAAGCAGCCCCAGCTCTCTATTCTCTCTGCAGAAAAGGGAAATACATTGCAGAGTTTGTTTGGGGGTTTTTATGTTGTTTTTACAGTTTCTTTCTGTCGTGGGAGTCATCCCTCACCAAGCAGGAGCTGCAAGAAATTGGGAAAAGGGCCGGGTACACAAGGATGTTTGAAGGAGGTTCAGTCATTCATTGCTAAATCCAAACTTTAATTAGAGTTGTGTAGTTCTCAATTACTCTCACACAGAGACTTCTTTGGTTTAAATCTTGTTTTGAGCCTCAAGAATTGCTCATTTGACCTAATGTTTAAAGCCATTAGTTCTGGATGCTCTGAAAATACCTGGGCACACAGATTTCTTAACTTATTAGTTCAGTTTCAATAACTTTGGGCTCTCTGTCTGTGGGTTTGTTAAATAACAGTGTTTGTAAATAATTCAGCAGGAAAAAAAAAGGCCAGTTCTCTGCTCTGTTTGCTGAGAAAAGAGGGCACAGTCCTGACCTACAGACAACAGATTAGTGTAATCCAAATTTTATTCTTTGCAGAAACATATCCATAATGCTGGCAAACCATCCTGCAGTCCTGTAAGGGATCAAATTTTCAAGGGTGCTTCATAGATAATTTCCAGAAAATTAGTTAATTTGGAAAACTTGGATTTACAAAAACTAACCAACCAACTAAACAAAAAAAGGACCAAACCAGCTGAAGGATTTTGGGCCCTAAATCCAACCATCCATCCCTTCCCTGTGTTCAGGGTGTTTTCTGAGCTAAAAGGCCCCTAAATGAATAATTGTTGTATTTTCCTCCATATTAGTCTTGTCTCATCACCTTTGCAGCCCAGTTTCCCTTAGGTAGGATGTTACTATTCTGTGTAAGCTCATGGAAGAGGCTTCACCCAGGGGGGTTTAATGTAAGAAAATAAAAAAAACCAAGAAAGAAAAAAGGCAAACACACAAACTTGAACCCAAGACAAAAGGAAGCTCCTTCTTGGATTCCTGCACTGTGGAGCTACAGAAAGCAGAGGGATGTTGGGTCTGTGGCACCATTTCATCTGTTCTGTGGCATTGCCTGACGTGGTTTTGAGCTCTGAGAGGGTGAGGAAAGAAGAGCAGGGCACGAAGGAGACGGGGAGGGCTCGGAAGGGGGTTCTTGAGGTGGCACCTCCAAGCAGCAATGATGTCCCTGCTCTGCCCCTGGCACAGGTAACTCCCTGCTCCTGAACTCCTCCATGCAGCCCGACCTGACCGTCAGCAGGACCTACAGTGGCCCCATCTGCCTGCAGGACCCCATGGACAAGGAGCTCATGACGGAGTCATCCCTGTTCAACCCTCTCTCCGACATCAAGGTGAAGGTGCAGAGCTCCTTCATGGTGTCCCTGGGGGTGACAGAGAGAGCGGAGTACCACGGGAAGGCACACTCTGGAACCTTCCCCCACGGGAACCACAGGGCATTCGGCACAATCCAGGCCAGGAACAAGGCCATGTACATCCAGAACTTGTCCTCTATTTCAACGACGAGCGAGCTGAAGACGACGGCCCTTTTTGGGCACCTGGGGGGCCGTCTGGTGGTTCCAAACACAGGTAGGTGGATCCTTCCTCATTAAAAAGCACAGAAGAGAATTTCAGATGAGTTTGCCTGATGTAGCGTTTTATAACTAAATTTAAAAGGAAGAAAAAGTAGGGGCTCCCTTAATGCAAATTTTGGGAAGTAGGGCATGTTGCCCACACAGGAGATGACTGATCAGAAGAAAGCCTGGGATGAGGAGGAAAGAGGCATTATGCCTATTTGAACTGTTTTAAATTACTGCCTCTCTTGATGTCTTTCAGCATGAAAGTCACACTAATCAAAGCTGTTGCTTACTTGGATCCTGATCCAAAGGAAGGGCTCCCTGGGAAGGGGGTCGATATCAGATCAGCATCTTCATCTAACAGGGTCACATTCAAAGCAGCCTCTCCACATCCCACTGCCAGGCTGGGCTCTGAGCAGGGGAGGAACAGGCAGCCCTGGAGAGCAGCCCCCACTCCCCACAGAGGCCCTGGCGTGGATTCCAGGACCAGCCCCTGCTGCCTTTCTGCTTTACTCTCCTTTCAGCACAAAAGCTCCACGGTGGGGCACTTCAGAGTCAGCTGCACCCAGGGCTGGGCTGTGCACCGAGATGCTCAGTTCGCACTGTTTGAGGAGAAGTTTGTCTTGTGCCTTCAGGGTTTTGTGAAACGTACTTTAGATTGAGAAACTTGTTGGTTAAAGCAGATGAAAACATCCAGCACCAGGTGAGGCTCGAGGAAAGGATGCTCAGATCCCAGTCCTGCAGTCTGTTGTACCACATCGCTGTGCATGCACCATGCTGGGTGACAGCCCTGATGGTGGGGGTTTGCTTTGTTCAGAAAGGAAATGTAGCATTAAAAACCAGATCCCCCCTTGTCAGCTCAGAGGTTGTCATCATCTTTCAGGCTCTGGTGAACTTTACCCACTCTAAATTCAACTGTTTTCGTTTCACTGGTGTGTCCAGGCTTTTCTCGTGCTCTCCAGTTGAACTGAATGATTTAGAGCTTTACCCTTCATGTTTCATTGAATGGGCACTTTAAAGGTTACCCTATAAAATGTGGTTTGTATTTAGAGAAGATTGATAACAATGTACAATTCAGGGATGCACTATTAGTGCACAACCATGCACAACACATGGAGTGTTTTAATTTCTTCACAGATTGTTCTTATGCTCAGGAATGAACATTATAGAGGCAGAGGCACTAAGTCAGTTAAGGCATAAATTAAGAATTCCCTCGCACTGTATATTTAGCTCCTTTATATAATGATAGTCCTATCAATTAGATTATTTAAATATGTATTTGGTCCTCTCGCAATTTATGTAATTCTGCCTTTATGTAAGACCATCGTTGCTAGCCAGTTGTAAATTACAGTGTGATCAGATCACTGCTTTGCTGATGTTCTGCATTGGGTGACATGCAAAGTAAAACACATCCTTCCTCTCTTAAGGATGTGATCCAGCAGTTCAATGTCAGTGGCACCCAGTGGAAAGCTTCCTTGTTAACATCTGATTTATCCTGCTGGAGGAAAAGGAGGATGGTATCACTTGGATTCCTAAGTTATTATGTGTAGGAACAGAAAGGGGATCGCCGTGCAGGTTCAGACTTGGTGAGGTGCTCTTTCCATCAGGAGATTCCTCGTGATCCTGGAGTTATCAGACTTGATTTCAAAGTTGGAAAAGGGCACAGAGCTTTCAAGAGGCTTTTTGGAGGAAAGATGTGTTTTCCTTTAATGGAAAAATAATGTCTTTATTTCCTTTAATAATGGATTTTCCTTTCATCTGATGATGCAGTCAGAAGTTCTATTTCAGAGGGACATTCCTCTGCGTGCCCTTTGTGGGTGTCCATCAGAGCCCAGGTGTGTGTGCACTGTGCTTTGTGTCCTGGGCCTTTCCCTAAGGGAACTTCTGCCTTTGCTCTTTTGCAGGAGTCAGTCTGTTGATCCCACATGGAGCTATTCCTGAAGAGAGTTCGTGGGAAATCTACCTTGCCATCACTCAGAAGGAGTCCAGGTGAGCAGCACATGAACACACAGACCCAGGATCTGGGGATTTAGTGGAATTCTGTCAATACTGAAGGAATGGGATGTGCAGGAGTCACTCCTTGTTCCTGTTGTTGATGTGACCCTGCCCTGGCACTGCTGGACCTCTAGAAGGGGCAGTAAACGTGGGCTTTGAGAGACACTGCTGTGAAATCACATGGAATTATTGCAAATGCTGCTGGAGGCTGGGGTGGCTTGAGGAGAGGGTGTGCCCTGTGCCTCCCCTGCCCCAGGCACTCAGAGCTCAGGAATGGGGCTGCAGCACAGGCTGTGGGGGTGATTTTTCCAGCCTCAGGATGCTGCAGGCACTCAGAAGCTCCGAGGCTTCGCAGCATTTCTCATTGTGGCACTTGAAAAAGGAAAAACAGATTTGGCCT
The DNA here is from genome assembly GCA_035221455.1 of Xenops minutus. Taxonomy (NCBI): domain Eukaryota; kingdom Metazoa; phylum Chordata; class Aves; order Passeriformes; family Furnariidae; genus Xenops; species Xenops minutus. The sequence continues at coordinate 2,718,129 of JAWWEE010000055.1, read as the reverse complement.
TTTTTTTTTCAGCGTGTTGTGTCTCTTCTTTTTCACTCGAGTCTCCAGCTCACAGGCACTTGTGCACAATCTTTAGCAAGGGCTGTCACAGAAGCTGTTGGAAGGATTCAAAGTCTTTCTTTAGCAAGAGTGGCACTTGTAGCTGCGTTTTTGGAGCCCCTGCTGTTACAGCTCCTCTGAGGGTTCCACCCCAGGTGATGGCAGAGCTGTGCTGAGCCAGTTTGGATTTGGAACCTGATTTAAGAGCAGGCTGCACAGAAATTTGCCACCACGAGAGCTGCAGTCACTGAGATGTGTCATCCAAGTCAGCTTTTCCCCTTATTTATACCTTGGTGTTAGTATTTTATCTCCTTGTTTATATCTTGGTTGAGGTTCTTTCCTTTATTTTTATCTTGGTTGAGGCTCTTCCTCCTATTTTTATCCTGAAAACACCATTTGCTTTAATTTTAAGGGGGAGCTGCATGTCCAGTAATTTAGAAGCAAATAACTTGGCTCATTCCCTGAGGAAGGATCACAGTGTTTAAAACACAACCAAACAACAACAAAACCAACAGGGCAAGATGTTTCAAGTGCTGGTTTTAATTTCTGAGTCTCTTCCACTTTGGCACTGGGCCTGCACTGGTGTTTATTCTGAGAGATACAGAAAACACATTGATGTGGGACTGGTTTAAATTTAGGTTTGAATGGAAGAGCAGATTCTTGTCAGATGCTTCAGCCCTGTAACTGAGCAAGCAGATAATGCAACCAACCATGGGTGGTGAATTCAGATGGGATGAATCCCTGGGTTTGTGCTGGTGGGATCTCCACTGCCTGTCCTGGAGCCACACACACAGATCCACTTTGCAGAGTTCTAAATTTAAGCAAAGGCCTGTCCCTGATGTCTGTATAAGTTACTGAGCTTGTTCACCCTACAGAATATAAATGGATTTTCAAACCAGGGAGATCACACTCAATCTGGAAAAAATTTATGAGCCTGTGTTTCTTAAACCATAATTTGTTTTATCTCCGTTACTGTGAAAATATTGTTGATGACAGTCTTTGAAGGCAGAACGTGATGGGAACGGGACCAGCTGGTGCACGAAGCAAGGCTTGCCTGCACAGAGCAATTTCAGTGTTGTATTTGGGTTAAGCAAATTGAAATGTATTTTAAATCCTGGAACCCTGAAGTGACCAGCCAGTGAATGGAGTTAGATGGGGTCTAATGGCTTTACTCCACCTCCAGCTACTGCTCCTCCATGAAAATGAGCACAGGAATTGGCTTGCTTATCCTTTTTGTAGCGGACGAGCGAGGTGCTTAGATTGTGACTAAAAGCACTTCAAAATGTGCAGTTTTAAGTAAATTTTTCACTGCTGACAGACATCCCTGTCTCTCTTCCCTCTCAGCCTCCAGCCAGAGGGCTCGGATGTGCTGCTGGGGCCAGAGGTGACCTGTGGGCCCTCGGAGGTGACCGTGAGCACCCCCTTTGCCCTGACCATTCCCCACTGCGCCGACGCCAACCCCGAGCACTGGAACATCCACCTCAAGAGGAGGACACAGCAAGGGAAGTGGGAGGTAAGGCCAGACCCCACCACTGGTGCTGCAAACACCATTAATGGTGCTGTTCACCATTCAAAGATTGGGGCAGTGACAGGCTGAGAGAAGCAATTAAAACCAAAACCCCACCCACCCCACTCTGCATTTTGTGAAGAAGCAGCAAAATGTTTTCAGCTGCTTTTACCAAGAAGTGCAAAACAGGGTCAAGTTTACGATCTACAGGAGAAATATTCCATTTTCTCAGATTTATTTGTAAAAACATTGTTTTGATTGATCGCAGCTCCCAAAGAGTCTCATGTCAGAACAGAATAATGTGTCCTCATGAGAATTTATCATGCCACAGAGAAAGTTATGGAAGTGCTTAATAATACACAAGTTGTTTTTTTTTTAAATGCAGAAGGATAGTCCCAATTTGAAAATCTTGTCCCTCTGTACAAGGCATTTGGTGACTGAGCTGTGCTCAGAACCTCTGAAGGACTTTAGTGCACATTATTAAACTTGTGCTTTTTTAGTTGAACATCAATTTCCTAATCCTGCCTGCCTGGGGAAATTAAGCTTTGTGCATTTGTAACATGAGTTACAAATGATTTGATGTCTGTCCACCTACATTTTTAATGCCATGGGCCACCTTGCCCTGGCCTGTTTGGTGGGCAGCAATGCCAAATGTAGGGAACTTTCTGCATCCTTTGGGGATTCAGACTGACAACCCTCCTGGGGTTGTCATCGTAGTGCAGTGGAAGGGGTAGATTTTGGATGAAGGTAAACGTAACTGTAGTGGATGTTCTGGAAGGAAGTCAAATCCCAGCCTATTGTTCAAGGTTTGCTTATTGACTTTAATCTTCAAGGTAATTTTTTAACTTGACATTGGGGGGAAAAATTAGCTAGAAAGTCAAGAGCATGTGAAAAAAGATGCTAAAATTGCTTACGCATCATCATTATTATTGTATGCTGTACACATTGAGTCCTGCACAATGTATTGCCATAAATCCTCCTGCTGACTCAGGGCTAAATTGGGAATATTTACTCATAGAAGTAGTCTACCTTCTCCCCTTCCCTGAGTGTGCAGCCTGGTTCTCAGAAACACTTTGCATTCCACTTGAATAAAAATAAGTAATGCAATGACCCCTTTTGTCAAGGCCTATTGATTTGACTCTATTTTATTTTTTTTAAACCTGAATTTCATTTTGCAGGAAGTGATGTCTGTGGAAGAGGAAACTACTTCTTGCTACTGCCTGTTGGATCCTTATGCCTGTCACATTCTCTTAAACAGCTTTGGAACTTATGCTCTAATTGGGGAACCCATCTCTGACTGCGCCGTTCGACAGCTGAAAGTCGCCGTTTTTGGCTGCCTGTCTTGCAATTCTCTGGATTACAATCTGAGAGTTTATTGTATGGATAACACCCCTTGTGCATTCCAGGTAAATGCTTTTGCTTTGCTAATTTGGCTTTATTTATTTTCCCATAGGATATGCACATCCCTTTATCCCTGGGCAACACCAACAGCCCAGAACCCAACCAGAAGTGAGAATATTGGAATTTTTGTTAAGCTGCTGCTGCATGACTTGCAATAAGTCCCTAATTTCTCTGCAGGGTTGTTTCATGTGTGGGTTTACACTGTGAGAGCTTTAGGGCAGCCAGACAGTGTTGTTATTCTTTCCCAGGCAGATGGAAAATGAAAATGCCAGAGCCCTGGTTAACCCAGCACAAACCCAGGGCTGGGCTGGGCTCGAGCCTTGGCCCAGCAGAGCTTGGGGCAGCTGGAGCTGAGTCTGCTCCCCCCAGGACAGGAAAGTCATCCCAGCTGATGGAGAGTCTCCATCCCACCCTGAGCTGTCAGTAGGTCAGGATGTCCTCTCCCAGTTACAACTGGAGCAAGAGGGAAGAGATTGGCTCAGCATCTTCTTAAATAAAAATTATATTATTGTGCATTTCCCCTTTAAAAACAAATGAAAAAACAATCCCCAAGTGGCAGTGGAAATGAACAGGATTTTTCTAATGATATTTCAGAACAAAACAATGGAATTCACTGGCTTTTGCAGCCTTAGTAAACTCAGAAGCTTTAACAAGATGGTTTTCTTTGGGGAACTGAAATGGAGATGGTTGTGACATGAATTTCTCCTTCCTTTGCCCGTTGTACAGAATGGGAACATGACTCTCACTGATGTCTGTGTGCTTCTAAGAAAAGAGAAGCCACCAAAAGGATTGTTAGAGACTTACAATAGCTTTATAATTATACTCTTTGTAACACTTACACAATTAGTGGGTACCAGTATCTTCCTGATGAGTCTGTAGAAAATTATTAGAAGAATAATTACCAGTTTTCTGCCTTCACAGGAATGAGAAGAGGGTGTTTGTAGATAGTGAGACAACTGTGTATTTATGGAATGATACAGCCATTAAAAGCATGTAAATATTAGTGGTGAACTTGGAGAATTGAGAGGTTTGGGGTAAATTATCAGAGTTGGGGTTGCCCTTTATACAGTTCTGAGGTGGGGAACTCTTGGCTCTCAAAATTTAAGGGACCCAAACCCTTTATATTTTGTGTTTGCTGCAATCCTGGTGTCACATGAGGATTTATGACCCATGTGCATCATTAAAGGCAGAGCAGGATTTAAAGAATTACAGTACATTAAAAAAAAAAATCCAACAGATTCAAGGAATATTGAAAATAGTTATGAAATAAGCTACTCTTGTTGTGGTTGGAAATCAAAAAGTAAACTCTCCTTTCTAATTCCTTCCTTCCTATAAACCCAACCATCAGGAGTTAAAACAAATTGAACTCCTGTAAAAATTGGTCTCTAATAGAAATCCATTAGTACAGTTTCAGAGAGCTCGAGCAGGCATTGAGTTTTCAGAAGGTCACAATGATTCCAGGAGCAATTCTAACAATAACTTTGGAACTGACAAGCACTAAACCCCTTCGATGTACACAGATTTTATATAATTTATGTGGATAAAAAATGTAATTTGGAAAGACTGCTTGCCAGCTGATTTTTAAAGACTTGTGCAACCTTTCCTTCCTCACTGGTGTTTTTACTGTCACAGCACAGGAATAAACATTGCTTAAGTACAGGCAGGGGTGATTTTTATTTTTTTTACTATTATGCTTTAAATTCACAGAATTACATAAAATTTTAGCTGGGAACAGACCTCTAGAGGACTGTAGTACAAACTCCTGCTCAAAGTCTGCCCTTCAGACTGCTCAGGGTCTTGTCCAGTGACTCTGAAGACGCCCCAGAGAGGAGAAATGAGGCTGAATTATTTGACCTGCTGTGTTCACTTGGTGTGTGTGTGAGAGTGAGTGCTCTTAAAAGCCCTGGGAGAGATTTCTCAGCAAAGCTGCTGTTGACTCCAGCTGTGCTGGGCACACCAGGCACTGCCCTGGGCTCTCTTTAGTCCCTGGTGAGCCCCTGGCTGAGCTCAGCACAACCTGCACCAGTTTCTCATTCAAAAGCTTAATGAAAACACCAGTTGTGCTGTTCCAGAGCAGAAGAAGGGTTGAATTATGATGCTGCCACAGCTAAATCAGCTTCCATTTTCCCCTCTGGAGGGAAAAGCTTTACCTGGGAAGGGGTTGACATGGCCTTGGTCCCTCTCTGTGCTGGTGTAGGGGAAGGAACTGCTGGTGACCTTCTTTGTCCCAAAAATTGAGCTGACAGTGCCTGAAACCAGCTCTTTAGCTGGAATGGGGATATATAAATACCAGTCCCATGGGGGAAATAATCCTGGCATGCTGGGGGTGACCCAAACACCTTGGTAAAGGTGAATTTGCTTTGGATTTGGATTTTGTTCCTAATACTGAAAATTTCTCTCCTCTGCCATTGCAGGAGGTGGTTTCAGATGAAAGACTCCAAGGAGGGCAGTTACTGGAGGAACCAAAACTTCTGCATTTTAAAGGAAACACCTGCAGTCTGCAGATCTCAGTCCTTGATATCCCTCCCTTCCTCTGGAGAATTAAACCATTCACTGCATGTCAGGTATGCTGCAATTTTACCTGTTTATGTTTGCACTTGTATGGGCAGAACCCAAATATGACAATGGTTCCTTTTGTTTTGGAAAGGTGTGGTTTGAAGCTCTCGAGTGTGCCACAAAAAACGTGCTGCCTTATGGGTTTGACAAGCAGAGATTTCAATTATATATTTAAATCTGTCATTTTAGAAAAACGCTCGTACTTTCCCTCATTTCAATTACTTCCAACAGAAGGCCAATATTTCTTGTTAAATTTTATCATTCCTGAAGATGTTTCTGATAGCTGTTATTCCAATTTTGATACAACTATGCATATGTGGCTGAAAAATAATATTTAAATGTAATCATGAGTTCAAATCACAGTCCGTAGATACCAAGAATTAGAAGTGAGGAGCAGCAAATGATTTTTTCTGTACTCCATTAATTAAAGAGGCTGTTGAAACCCGGAAAGTGAAAATCAAAACAAAAGAAGGATTTCTAAGGATGTGGGTTACTGGGAATCAGAAAGGATGTGCTGGCACATGGAGTGGGCTGGTCTTAAAATACAGAACTCAATTAGACTACATAATCTCCCTTTTCCCAGAAGCAGAGAGACAATTATCTATCATTCAGTATTTTGGCATAAAAACTGTTTTAAATGTGTTGCCATGTTCTCCAAAACATGAGTGTAATGGGCTCTGAAACTTATAAACACAGATCCACAGCCAGATGAAGTCTTACCTCATTAAGAATATAGGGATAATTTATGCTACAACTTAAGAAATGAAAGAAACTGAATCATTTTCAGCTTTTTATGAAGAACAGCTTTTAAATGTTTTTCTTCTACTCATTTAACTGCATTTTAAAAACCAAAGCAACCAGAATTGGGATGCCTCACTACTCTAGCAAAGACCTACCAAGAGTAGGGTGAGCTCAAGCAGTAAAAATCATGGGAGTTTTCTCTAAATACAGCAAATTGAGTTCTGCTTCACACCAGACTATGAACTTTGTTTCATTTATTGTCTCTTGAGCCCTTGTCCAAACCTGAAGCACAAATGTGTGTGACAGACTGAAATTCAGCCTCAAAGTGCTGTTTAGAGCCTGATCAGAGCAGGGACTCAGGGTCAAAGAAAAGCCTGTACAAAACCTCTGCTGCTAGAAGGGGCTGACCCAGGGCTGCTCCTGAACCAAAGGAATATTTGCATTTTATAACCCAGTGTAGTTGGGATGACTTGGCCAGCTCAGAAATGCAATAATTGTCTCTAAGGGGTACTGCAGAACCCACACTGGCTTTGAGTTTCCCCCTCAGTGAAATGTCTTGGTGACAGCTCTGATTTGGTTCCAGCCTCTTTATAGATAAAGGACTCTATTTGTGCATGTGGAGTTTCTTGCAGCGCTCCCTCGGTTTCTCTCCCACGTCTGTGCAAGCAGCTGCTTGTGCTGCCTGTCAGGACCAACTAAACACAGCCTGGGCCACCACTTGGGTCCACCAGTGAACCCATTGTCGGGCAGTGGGATGAGGAGAGCTTTATGTTAATGATTTCTCAGATGAGGAAGGATCCTGCTCGGAGGGATGAATAAATCATCGTGTAAAACTGGCTGCAAAGCAGTTAATGGCAGGTGGTACCAGAATTCCTCCAGACTCTGCGGAGTGTTTGTTTGTCCTGGCCATGCTGCAGGAGCAGCTGCTGAGTGCTTGGCTCCCTTCCCACCACGCTCCCGAGGAACTGGGGGAGCCCTTGGAAACTGGGTGGGTGTTGGAGCAGGCAGGGGCAGTGAGCAGCATGTTAAGAGGCTGGGCAGGCACCGTTAGGGGGCTAAAAGCAGCTGTGCTCCTCCCATCCTTGCAGGATCCAGGCTCTGTCTGGAGCTGTGAGATCATTTACATTCCCTCTCTCTGCTGGGAACTTAATTATAAAGGCAGAATGAAACTGAAAGCATTTCTGGAATACTTGAACCACTCATGGGTTCACCACATGTTGTCCCTCCGTGTTGTTTCAGCTGATTCTTTTCAGCACAGTGATTCTTCCACTCGGGATGAAAGCAGAGATGATTACCCTGAAAAAATCTAATTACGGTTCCTCCACTTCTAACATTTTCTTTATCCCTGTCAGTGTCTTGCCACATCTCCCAGCTCAGGACCCAAGCTGGGGCTGGAGACAGGCAGGGTTGGGGTGGCTCAGCTGGAGAAGGGAAGGCTGACAGAGCAAGGAGAGTTCTTGATGGGAAGCTCCTTTTTTTGGCTTCTGTAGTACAAGGGCATGGCAGGGAGGCACAGAGCAGAGTGAGAGCTCTGATCTTGGCAAGGAGGAAGCCAAGTGCATGTTTCTAAAGTTTTAGATGGGTCTCCCAGCACTTGTTTCACTGGATGAAACCTCAGCTTTGAGCAAAGGCAACACCGTGGTATTTATCCATGGAATGGTTGTGTATTGGCTTTGTGCTGCTTGGAGCTTGAAGGGATGTTAATAAAGGCACAGCAGCAGCAGCAGCAGGAGGAGTCCTGGCTGTCCATGCTCTGTGGCCTTGGCCCCAGTCCCCTGATGCCATGTCCCTGTTCCCAGTGTCACTTCCCTGCTCTCTGATGCCATACCCCTCTCCCTGATGCCATGTCCCCATTCCCTGGCAGGAGGTGCCCTTCTCTCGTGTGTGGCGTGGCAGTGCCCGGCCCCTGCTCTGTGCCTTCTCCCTGGAGCGCTACAGCCCTGGCACCACCCAGCTGTCCTGCAAGGTGTGTGTGCGCCAGCTCAAGGGCCACGAGCAGGTCCTGCATGTGCAGACCTCCATCCTCGAGGTAAGGGCTGCTCTCACCTTCCTTTGTTGGGTTGCTCCGTGACACGTCATGGAATAGAATCACGGAACAGTTTGGGTTGGAGGGACCTTAAAGCCCATCCTGTTCCAGCCCTGCCATGGGCAGGGACACCTTCCATGATCCCAAGTTGCTCCAACGTGGCTTGGGACGCTTCCAGGGATGGGGCAGCTTCTCTGGGCAACCTCCAGTTCCCTCCCCATTTTTGTCCTTTCTCTCTCTCTCTCTCTCTCTCTACTTTTTGTTTAAAGCTGTAGCCAGCCAATAGGGCCTTACAGGTTCCCTTTCCAGCAGAAATCAAAGTACAGAGATTTGACAACACTGGAAAATAATCCATATTTGGGTTGTTGGGGACAGTTTTCTTGCAAGAGCACTGGGAGTTGAACACACAGGTACACACAGTGTCTCCTGGGGACTTGCTCACAGGTAAAAGGAACCACACCTATGGTCAAGCAGGCTGGAGATCTGTCCCACAGCAGTGAAAACTTCAGCTGCCTGTTTTTAGGTTATGGAGCATCTTTGTTGATTAATACAGATTGATAATTCTGGATTAAAGCTCCACACCCATTGCTAAATGCTCTGTGCAGAGAATGCAGCAACTAGACAAGAGAACCACAAACATCATCCTGTATAAAAAAATCCTCAGAATATGGCCAAGATTTTTCTGGTTCTTTCCTGGTACTTCATAAAGATCTTCTATTTCTCTCTATATATCTCCATGCAGTGTTGCTGCTGTCTTGTTTTCCCTCACTCTATTTTTCACAGATCCCATCCATACCCACATCCCCAGAGTGTGCCACAGTTCTGCCTGCAAACAAATTTGCTAGTACAGAAGGTTTTCTCACGCCTATCTCCAACACTGATTGAAAATTGAGGATAATTTGACTGCAAAATAAATGTATAACTAACAACTGCTCACTCGAGTTGCTCATTGGGATACAACTCCCAGAGCTGCCCAGGTTGCTGTTGCTTATCTCACACGTGCAGGGGATGGAAATCCACTGCTGTTCTGCGTATTTAATAGAAGCAGGCAGAACTGATGTATCTCCAGCACCTATTGCTGTGCATGGATGGCTTTGGGGATGTGTCATAAATGTTCCATGAAGAGATGACACCACCACTGTCAGTTCATATTGATGCTGTGCTGCACTCACAAATGAATAACACATCAAACTGGGGCTCTGGTACATGAGGCTGGTATTCTTCCATAGCAGAAGATGGGCCAGATCTACAGAGCACCTGAATTCCAAAGAGTTTGGGAGAATTGAGGTACCTATAGATAAAAACCCCTACAAATGAGAGATTTGTGTGTCCATACTTTAGGCTGGAGTAATTAAAGATTGAGAAACCCATTACTGCTCTAGTCGACTTTATCTGCAAGGAAAAAATAACCAAAAAAGAAACCCCATAGAAGGAAAATAGCACTATTTTAAATGTTTTTATACAGAAGTCCTTATGGTATTCCAGGACTTCCTTCACAAACCAAAAAAAAAACCCCACCTCTTAGCTATTTAATTTTCCCCTGGCAATTCTACAAGCTGCAGGAGGGATTGATCCTTCCTCCAACTGCTTTGCTTTTCCATCCTGTGCAGAGTGAAAGGGAAACCATCACGTTCTTTGCACACGACGACAGCAACTTCCCTGCCCAGGTGGGCCCAAAGGCTTTCAAAATCCCCTTCTCCATCAGGCAGAGGATCTGTGCCACCTTCGACACGCCCAGTGCCAAGGGCAAGGACTGGCAGATGCTGGCACAGAAGAACAGCATCAACAGGTAACTTGTCCCTTCTCTGATCCACCCACGTTAGTTTTGAAGGGCAGTTCTTTGTTCTGGGCTGGACCTTCTCTTTGGAGACAAGAATGGGGTCTTGGTGAAGACTGTAGAAGGGCATTGGCACCCTGGTCTCCTCTGGGAACACTGTTTTAAAGGACTTAGGAGGCTGCATGTTCTCTCAAAATAATCCCATGACCTGCTGCCTTGGTTCTTATTGGTATATTTTGCATTCCAAAAAGAATATTGCAGATTTATATTTTTTAAGGAAAAGACATTTAAAAAAGACAGTCATGCTCTATTGTTAGGAGTAATAATATTATGATTATTAAAAGTGAAAGATGCTGTAAAAACCAATTTACTCCTTACTTTGCTTTTTTCTGCTTCACTAAATTAAATTGGAGGAGGAAATTCACTCACAGAAATATTTTGTGACTGACACAAAAGCCATAAATACGTTCCCAAGAGAGTACAGAAATACTTAAATCAAGCAAACTAACTTTCCATTGATTTGTGCATGGGAATCTCAATAAACCCCCTCTGAACCAAAGAAAAAGTGTTTCTGATAAGCACTTTGTTTTACCCAATCCTTTGCAAATATCACCCCTGCAGAGTCCTAAAAACAGCCTATTAATAAAATATAAATTCACAAACTAAAAGATGTCAGATCTTTGCATAACCACAAGCACCCATTTATGTTACATAAATCCTCTCCCTGTCAGCAATCCTTGCTGAATTTCCTAAAGATGCTTTCCCAGACCTGTTTTCTGCATTCCAGCACACACCAGTCCCCTGCTCACCCTCCCTCTGCTAACCCAAGGAGGGGACCCTTGAAGAATAAATGCCCCAAGGTGTGTCCTCCCAGGGCTCCTCATCCCACCCCACCCAGCTCTGGCTGCAGCAATTTTAGTTTCCAGAGCTGTGAGTAGTGCTGGGCACTGAGGGCACATCCCCATCCTTTTCCACTCACTTTTCCCTCCCCTCTTTCAGGAATCTCTCCTACTTTGCCACCCAAAGCAGCCCCTCTGCCGTCATCCTGGACCTGTGGGAAGCCCGACACCAACACGACGGGGACCTGGACTCGCTGGCCTGTGCCCTGGAGGAGATTGGGAGGACACACTCCAAGGTCTCTGACCTCACAGACACTGAGCTGGAGGAGCCCGACTTCAACTACAGCCGCCAGAATGGACTTTAGTCCCTTTCCCCGCTCCAGAACTCTGGGACTCTGATGCTGGAGGTTCCCTGGGCAGGGAGGAAAGAAGGGATTCTGCACGTGTGGGTGGAAAGTCTCATCCCTCAGAGCAGTTTTCGGTGGGAGGAGCAGAAGCAGCCCTACTAAAAATCACCTGGTAATAAGGAAAACACAAGCTTGTCCCTGCCCTCCCTCGTTTAAAACTCACCTGTTAAAGTCCAAAATGAAACTACACATCTGTCAGTCCTGGGGCAGGAAGGAGAAAGATACAGAGCCATAGAAGGTAAATGTTATGACAGTATATATTTAGGAACAGTAATGCTGATATAATGCCTAGGGAAAATCAACGAAATAGGTTGTTGGATATTTAGAGCCACTGGAGGTTAATCCTGGTTTAAAGGTTTGTCACTTCAAGAGTGGTTTAAAATCCCATTTGAGAGCATCACATTGTCACTTTATGTCTGTTACAGGAAAACTGACAATTTGGCCTTATCCTGTTCAGATGTTTGAGGAAGTAGAAGAACTCGTCATTATTTCATCTCATTTGTATTCCAGACAATTTCTTTGAAAAGTTCAGTCCCTCAATGAATGTACATTTGCTGCAGAGCTTTCCTGCCTGCTCTGTTCCCAAAACCACAGATCAAAACCCCTCTCTGTGAAATTGGGGGGTTGCAAACTCAAGAGGAATTGTCTAATTTTCTTGGTCTGCAAACTCTGTCAGAAACTGTTTCTTTGGGGGTGGATTTAAATAACCAAATAACAGGCAGGAAATTTCCAGCTCTATTTTAGTAAGTCTATACATTTTTTAATTTTTTTTTTAATTCCCACATGTTCTGGGGCTAAACTAAGTGAAGGTGTAGTTAATCAGCCCAGCTTAATTTTGGCTTGGTTTCAGATTGAAACAATAAACCCCACGTGGTACTGCCAAAAATGGGCTTGATTTCATTGTACAGTTAGGGAATTTCAGAGGATATAAAACAGGCTGTGTTACACTTGGTTTAGCTACAAATTGCATTTACCACCACAATCAGAATCCAGCTAGAGAGTTCTCCTTATTTTTTATGCATTTCATACAAATCTAATTTCTTACTTCAACCGAACCAAAAAGAGCTGTCACTGTGAGTGAGGGGCCTGGTGGAACTGGTACTGAGCCAAATTTAACCATTATTTTCACTCATATCCTTTACAATTAGCCAAGGTGCTCTTTAGGTCAGTGTGGGCGACAGGAGCACAATCAGGATAAAAGCAGGAACAGAAATGAGGCTTCAGGAGCTTTATGAAAATGAAAGAAACTGAAAACAGGCATTTTGAGGATTTGTTTTATCCTTGTGTTTGACCAAGAGCAGCACAATAGGCCACAGGGTGGGCACGGTGTGCAAACCTGTAATAATCTGAAAGTATTCTTTACCCAGGTCTGAAAAGGCTGAACAACAACTCTTGACTTGTCCCTGCTGCTCTGAAACTAGAAATGTTATTGCCTTCCCAGCTCAGCAGGCTGGAATAGTCTGAGACTTACAAATCCTGAGACTTCTGCAAACATTTTCTGCACTTCAGGATTTCATAGAGCCCGACATGCTGGTCCCTGGTTGGGGCTGAGACACAAACAGCAGCTGATTTGGCAGCAGGCTGTCCCTGTTTTTAGCAGCACATGGTTTGAATTATATTTCTAGTGACTGCCAGTCCTCCTCCTCAGAAACCTGTTCTTCATTGGACAAAATGTCAGGAATTGGGAAAACACAAAATAAGGAATGGCACGCAGGGAAAAGTGGCAGAGTTTGTGAGCTGGTGTTGTCTGGGAAACAGCTCCAGCCTCTCTCCAGCAGGGAATTTGTTCTGAGCTCGGGTCTAACCCAGCTCTGCCTGCTCAAGAGCTCAGAACACTGACACAAAACCAGCTGGGTCCTCCAAACCTGGGCTGCTGTCCCCCAAAATCCAGGTTCCATCCAAAACCCCCAGGAATTCCAGTGTCTGAGTGAATGGGCTGAAAGGGAATAAATGGCTAAATGTGGCAGTGCCACAAAGGAACCTGTTCCTTCGTGCCAAGGGCAGGGCTCAGTTTGGGGATGCCCTTTAGGTTTTGCTCCCTGGTTTTTCTTCACTTGGGCTAAAGCAGCTTCTTTCTTAAACTTTGATAATTTCATCAACTCTTGAGTTTTTCTATCTCTTACTGATTGTTTTGGTGCCCTTGTATTGTTCAGGTGAACCAGAAATACCCAAGTATTACACATTTCCTTTCTCCCTTTGTCTTAATTTTGGAGAACTATATACATATATATGATTTGATCCAAAATACTGATGTAGAAGGAGCACCTAAAGCAGGATTAGAGGCCAGAACCTAAAAATGTATTTCTTTCTTCTATTTTATAAATTATTACATTTGAGAAACAATTTTCCCAAACTAGAAAGTAAGAGAAATGCAATTTTACACACTTTAGATTCCATCTGGCTGCCTCGAGTCTGATCAGGTGAAACAGCCATTTTGATTTTTACATCACCAAAGAATCTGCTCTAATATATTTTCATCTTCCTAAGCACTTTGCCCAGGTATTTCTGTGCTGTGAGAGTCATTTAAGACTAATAGTTGCATTTTAAAAATGACTTACAGTTGTGTCAGCACAACGTGCAGTCCCAGCACTGTAAAGCTCATTTACAGTCTGAGCAACCCTGAACTCCCACAAAAAATTTTATTGGGCTTTTTGTAATAGATGAAAAGATACCAACACAATTCTCTTAAAATACAGGGGACTGGGCTTGTTATTTTTATCTCTGGCAACAAGTGGTCCCCCCCTCTCTGGGCTTTGCTGGCTTTCAGCAGGTTCAGAGGAGTTTATTCAGTATAAATCACCCAAACAGGGATCCTGTAGCACTCCAGGGTATTCCCACCACACCACAAGGCCATTCTTTTTTCCCCACTTGAAAGATGGTGCTCTCTGAGTGTTAACACACTCAGTAAAAGAGCAATTCCACATCATATTTTCCACTACAAAAAATACAGCTTTGTGTACACCCTGAGCTAAAAGAAGGGGGGCACCATGCTAGGCTTTTGGTCATGAGTTGAATCTTTTTCTTTCTTTTTTTCTCCAGGCTATTTCTGCCTATAAAACACGGATTTAAGCAAAGAGCTGCATTAGTTCTTGGATGGTAATTAACTGAGTGGAAAACAGGAAATTAGATTTCCAAGCCCTTACTAGCTGTAAATGATCTCAAGAGTCGCCTTTCTGCCCTTTCTTTAATTTCCCCAGTCCCCAGGAATTTCCCCCCTTGTTCCAGAGCAGCAGAGATGGTGAGGATTACTCACCGAGAACCTTTGCCATGTTAACCCTGCTCAAGGCTCTTTTCTCGGGGTTGTTCATCTCTGGCACGTGCTTTGGTGAAATGACTCCCTCGGCACTATTCTTGTTGCAGCAGAGCCTGCAGGGTTTTCCAGGGCAGCAGTGAAATGGCACCTCTGTCCTTTCCTGGACAAATAACAATGGGCTAGTTAAAATCACTTCAAGGATTCCTGAGCAAATACAGTAACTTAAAACACACGACACCTGTAGCCACAAATAACACTAACATCGTGAACCATTTCCTAGTAACACACAGTCCAGCCTTTTCTCTCATTGCCAATACCAGCAGAAATGGTAGCAAAGATCTCCTTTCCAACACAGACAAAGATAACTCGATCACTCTCAGCCTAAAGACTCACTTAGAGAAGCGTGTGATAGCAACAGTGTCCGCAGTGCAGGAAGCAGAACTCGTGTTCTGCTCTTTGCCACAAGTGAAGGAAAAGCCTGTCCGTATCCGTGTTCACTGTTCTGTCCAAAAATAAAATAAATGTCTAGGAATTTGCCACTATATTTTTTGTATTAGAGGTGAATAGTACAGATTCTACTAGTGTTTCTTGTCTGGGGCTCGGGTGGGTAGGGGGTGTAATTGTAATTTTCAAGCTATTGCAAAAGCTGCTTTAACTGAGCTGTTGAGTTGTCTTGACTGGTTTGTGCTTTACAAGGGAAACCCAGGCGAGCCAGGACTCGTGGGCAGCGTCCTCACCTCGTGTCACAGGGTAACTAGAGCTGAAGTCACTTGTGAAACGTAGCCAAGGGACAGGGTTAGCTGGTCTGTCCCTGATCTGTGCTGTGCTGTGCCCAAGATTAGAGCCTCCCCTCCCGTAGAGCCGTGGTCGTGTCAGCAGCTGCTTCGTTCGTCCGCCCCGGTGTGAAAACCTTGGTCCAGAATGTCCTTCTGCAGATCTGAGAAGATGTCAAACCCCTGTGTTACCTGGTCTCTATACTTAAACCTCACTGTCTAAACCCCAGAGGGAACGTGTAGCACCTAAAGAGGTTCAGGGTGTTCTGCACCAAGCCTGGCTCGAGCTTTTCTGGCACGGCAGGAGGGGAAGACACGGATCTCACAGCCAGGGGATCTGCCAGAGGAAAGGGGAGGGAACACTCCCCAAATCCTCACACAGAGCTGACTGACGCTTTGGGTTTGCAGTTTAGAACATCCAACACCTGGTACTCCCCACACTGAAATCTGGAGTATTAACACTATGGTGGTGATACCTTTTCAGCAGATTCCTTCGGGGGAGGGAGGGATATTTTTATGTGAAGCTGTAGATTTTTAATATTTTTTTTGCATCCTTTCCACTCAAACCCAGCCCCCATTCCTGACCCTCACAGAGTTCCCTGACTGCATCCCAAAGCAGTACATACACCCCCAAATATACACCTCAAATATATGTACTCCTGGTATGTATTTGGGAACAGCAAACTGACATCGCAGAGTTTGTGACTTGGGAGATGGAGTTGCCTCCTCCCACCTCTTAATCCAGTTCATCCCACTGTGACTCTGATCCCAGTTGCTACATGGGTCCTAAAACGTTAAGTGTGCACCTTCTGTTGATTTGAAGTAAAATTTGACACTGGTGAGACTCAGAACAGTGTTAGACATGACAAGAGCTAAAAAAACCCCCAATCCCCATGGCAATTTTCAACTTCCAAAACTTTTGACCAGCCCTTTGGTGAAAAGAGGAGGGGGAACTTCAACCTAATCACACAAAATATAAATTATTTTTTAAAAGAGATTAAAAACCCCACAAGTATTCCTCTAGAGAGACCTATTTTCTCTTCTGCTCCTTTATTTTTGCAATGACTAGGTTCTGAAAACGTTGGTTCTTGGCTCATTTGACTGAGCATCCTTCCCTCCCCTGGGTCCAGTGTGTTTAGAACTGAAAAAGAGCAGAGGTTTGAACGCTTTCTTTAGTATGAAGCTGAAGGAGTAGGGAAGAGAGACAGAACATGAAATCAAAAGCATGGCCTTGGCTTCATACCACACTTTCTGTGCCTTGTTCTATCAATGTAAATTCTGAATGTTGTACAGTAAAATACTTGGGAAAGACTCCTTGGAAAAGGCTGCACTGGCTTCTTTTTTTCAGCACATGTACATATATAAATATATATACATATATATATTTGGTAATGCCAACCAGCTGTGTTATATTGTACTGAGAGAGTAACCCTGGCCAGTTTGGATGTTTTCTGTAGGGTTTGCAGAACTGTATGGCCCCGGCCTTTTGGAGAGAAATGTACAGATGGGAATTCCTGCATATCAGTTATTTATGAATAAAGAGTCTTTTACTGACATCCTGGGTCACTGTCTGAGAGGCACGTTCATTTCTGTGATAAAACAAGGTGTTCTGGTAGGAGCACTCGGGGATGCTTTGCTGGGTTTATGGGGAGGCCCTGTAGGGGAGTTAATGCTGGAAAATGGTGTACTGGGCACCTTTTTTCCAGAAAAAGATTAACATCTACAGTAAACTGAAGTTTAGCTTTACTGACAACGTGGAAACAGGTCAGGAATATCACCCTGCTCTGATACGAGTCTGGACTACAACCAATTACATCCACCCTAAATTCTGGTTTAAGATATTTCACTACATTATTTTATTTGTCTGAACATATGTGCAGCCCTACTCCTGGGTATGGCACTCCCCTTAAGTGGGATATAATAACAGGAATTATTAGTAATTATTAGTCCATACAGAGCAGCAGTGCCAAGTGTTATAAATCAAGACATCTTTCAAACACTTTATGACCTGCATTTAAGTTGTTCTCACCCAAGATCCCAAACACCAGATACTGTAATGGGCACCTTTTGTAACAACCAGGACTGTCACATTAACTGCTTTGACAGTCACTGCAGAATTATTCATGACTAATTATGGTTGCAGGGCAATAATGTCTGTTATTGTAAGGAGTTCACAGCACTGTGATTTAAGGAAGAGCCACTTAAATTCTCCAGCGAGAAGGGGCTGCTGCCAGAGTGGAAGGGAATGGCCTGGGCTGGGCTATTTCAACCATTCTGGAAACACAACAACTCCAAATATTTCCAACACAAAGGCACGACCAAACATCACATGTTGTTAAGAGTATCAGAAATCGTTTTATAAAAAGGATCCCATTTTCAAACAGTTCTGAGAGATTGCATTAAACATCACTTATATTTAGGCTTGAAGTAGAAAATAATTGAACTAACGCCTCTTAAATAAGACCTTGAACATCAAACTGGAAAGATGCCGTTCAGTTCCCAAAATTCACATGCAACTGAATTACTGTAGCTCTGTGAAGCTTAATCAGTCCCTGTAACTTTTAACATCCTCCTGCAGACTGAAGGCTTTTTGTGAAGCAAATATTTAGTAAAATAAGGACATGGTCATAGAACACCCATGGAAGGGGTGCCCAGCCCAGCACACACAGCCCTGCCTGATTCTCAGTCCTGCTCCTTCTGCACGGAATTTAGAAGCAAATACAGACCTGTAGGGAATGAAGGAGCACTGAGCTGCCTTCACAGCCCCTGCTCACCCCACAGGTCCCACTTGTTTATTGTTTAGTGCCACCAAACCAAACCTGCTCTTGCTTGGCCCAGAAGAGTCTGTGTGTCCCTGACAGCTCCTGGAGCTGGGACAGAACGTGTGGTTTGGCTGGTGACGGAGAAAAGAAGGAGAGGGAAAGATTCTCTCCCTGCATGTGTTTATTTCTTGTTGTGTTTTAAGGCCATTTGGTTGCTGACTCAAATCCTGTAACCCTTCTGTTGTGACAGGAGGCGACACTGGGGAGAACTCCTGGTTACAAACACCCCAGACTAATTTAAACCCAACTGAATAAATCCCAATCTGCTCTGCCGAGGAAGTTTGCGCTTTTTTTGCACTTTTTTCCCCTCTTCTGAGATATTGATTGGATTTTAAGTATCTTATTCCAATACTTATCACAACTGCAAGGCTATTTTCCCTTATTGTGTTTTTGTTTCTTTGCTCTTTTCCCCCCTTGTCAGCTTTACTCACTAAATAACAGCATCTACTTGCAGAGTCAAACCTTAAATCATAGTCACTGCCTAAAGTCCTGCAGAAAGCTTTGTTAGAAAAACATACAAATAAATCACAGCCTCTTAAAAACGCCTTCAGGGTTCAAAATGAGGCCCCTTAAAGAGTTTGGTACCTTCTACCAGAAACATTTCAAGAGTTTTGTTTGGAATCCCCAAGGGCAGCCCAGACCTGGCTGTGCAGGAGGGCTCGCAGCTCCCCATCACTCCTGCTATGATGATGATTTTGCTCCAGAATTAGGAAGAAGGGCAGCTGAAATCAGGCTGAGAGACAAGAAATTCTCCTGATGGGGTGACACAGGCTTTGTGGGAGTGTGCAAAACTCAAACCTTGGCATTTGCTGCAGCCCTCTGTGCCACTGCAGGGAGGGCAGAGCCTGCAGGTAGTGACATTTCTGTGCTGGGCTGCTTTTAGAGGCACAAATAGCCCAGCTATAAAAGCCCACACCAGGTAGGTGTGTGCACACCCCACACACCCCTGCAGCCTTGGCAAGCAGGTAAGTCTGGTGCCCAAACCCCCTGGGAAATTCAGGATGTCAGTATTTCCCCCCCATTTTAGTGGGATAACCAGCTCATTAAATCTCCCCATGAAGGTTATTTTATTACCAAGTGACAGATCTAAAGATTTATTTCCCCATTTGTCACCGGCCTTCTCCCTCCTGCTTATTCCTTTGTATTTGTTAATGGCCTTTCTCTTGTTATATAATCCTGTCAGGAGTGTAAAAATCCCTCTCAGGACTGTTCATTTGGTCTAAATCACCCAGCCTGTCCCTGTGACAGCAGAGTGTTCATGGCAGGGCTGGTGTGGGAAGGAGCCCTGTCCTGTCCTCCAGTAATTGTCACCACATGATAAGAAAGTGGAAGATTTAATAAGGTCATAAAGCAGAGTGGCATGAGCTGGTGTGATAGGTATTTTTTTTTCATTAACATTCAGAAAAATCTGGATTCAGTGGGACAATAAATTACAGCAATTGAGCAGAAATGACCCATTTGATTATTCAACTCTTTCCAGGAAGGCAGGGAGAGCAGCTCTGCCATCCCCACAGCACAGGTACCTTCAGCAGCATCCAAACCACTGCTCCCTGTGCCACCAAAGGGCCTCTGCTGAGCTCAGCCACCAGGAGCAGGCTCTGAGGTAGCACAAAAACAGCCTCTGCAGCTCCCTGAGTTGTGAATGCAATGCTTTGCATCCATCAGACCTGGGCACATCCATGTTCAGGTGCTCAGTGCTGACTGGGGGTTGTCAGGCTGTATCGAGCTTACAATGCAGATGCCAAAACCAACACTAGGGTAAAATTAAAATAATAATAAAAAATAAGGATACTCCCTTCCCCACACGAACATTTCTCTCCTCAAAGCAGTCACAAGCCCCCTTTATTTCATCCTCTCATGTCCTCAAGCTCTGGGCAGTTTCTGAAGCAACAACTACGACAAGAACAGCCTCTAAACCCACACTCACCTCAAAGGAGCAGCTATGCCTACCCCCAAAAAGGTCCAGATCACAGCCCTTCCCAAAGCACAGAGCCAAGTCCCCCCACGACACACATCACTGAGGAGCACATGAACCCCTGGGATCACTCCTGAGACGTCTGGGGAGAAAATCTTGACTTTTTAAAGGTGCTAATTAGCAGCTGAGGGCTTTTGAGAAATGTCATCCCATTTGTGGGTGACAAACGCTTCTGGAAGTAGGACCCTCTTTTCTTTATCCCCATTTCTGGTATATACAGATATCTATTCCCTCTCATTACCTGGAAGCATTTGGGTTTGCTGCTCACACTTGCCCACGGCTAACAATTATTTACTGCTCATTATCATGATCTTCTGTCACATTCAGGGAACTGGAACTGAGTAGGAAACAAGCAGCAGAGATCCTGGGTTTCTGGAAACACCCATAGTATTAAAATTCAAAGGAAGAAAAAGTACTTTAAGCCTCAGCTTGATTTACAAACTTTCCAAGGAACGACAGTCGTTTCTTAAAGGATTTGTTATGATCAAACTAATTTATAGGGTTGTTACAGTGGTGAAACCTCTGCATTTAACATTTATGGGGAAAGAACTTCACAGTTTTGCTTCACAGAAATTCAATTAAAATTTGACTTAGGGAAAGGTGTTGTGATTTTCCTCCTTGCATTTTTGTCCTTCACTAATTACTTTCCCTTTTAATACTCTCTGCCATGTAATGCACTTGGAGAAGCTCTTTGCAAACAGCAGCCTCATTAAAGCCCTGCACTACAGTTTACAGAGACTACAGATGGGTACCAAACAACGGGTGCTGGTCTCTAAAAAGTGCATTTCCCCCCCTGAAACTCCTTGAAGAACAAGTTCCATGCTGCCTGTCATTTTTCTAACCAGGTGAGGAATCCATTATAAAATATCCTAGACAGCCATGCCCCATTTTCCCCCACGCTTATTGTAATCCCCAGCACCTGGTGCTATTACACATGCAAAGAGGTAATGAGGCAGGCAAAGGTTATTCCTGGGGACACACTGGAATGATGAGGGGCTGCCAGTGCAGGAGACTCACCCCAGGCTATCTGAAATTGAAATTTTTGCTTAAATTAATAACTCGACATGAGCCCAGACAGTAATGCTGCCTGTCCCCTGCAGGGCTGAAAATGTCTTTTGACATTAATAAAAAAAAAGAGGGGAGGGGGTGTTACCTGGGCAGACAGAGAGGGAAGCAATGCACTGGGCTGTGCTGATGCCACAGGAATGTGGGAGGGAGGAAACACAGGGAAAAAGGCCCTTCCTTGACTACCTGAATGCTCCTGCTGACTGTGGATATGTTACAAGAGGAAGGTAATTAACTCCATCTTTCCCAATACTTGAAGGATTTGGTTTTTATCACTTACAAGGGAAGTTGCCTCATTAACTTCATTATTATAACAGCACCCAAAATGCTCTGAGGTGTTTTACTGAGCAGATAGAGACACCCAAACAGACGTAAGGGGAGTGCAGGGGAAGGGACAGGAGGAATATCTTCATAAACAGCATGAAGAAATCAAATTATCCTGCAATATCAAGCTGGCAGTAATTCCAAACTGGCCAACACTCCAAACCCTGTCGGTTCACCTGGAGCCCTTTGTCCCATGAGAGCTCCAATGACACCCTGCACAGACATCAGCAAATGTGAGAATCCAGGAGAAAACCAGAGGAGAAAACTCCCCCAGGAGTGCCAGGAGGAGGGAGTCACTGGGATAAAGTGTGATGCATCCCTTTAATTTACTTCTGGAAGGAACGTGTGGGCAGCCTGTTTGCTCTGTGGGTCACCCTGTGCCAGGTCTCTGCAGCCTCCCTCGTTCCTCTGAAAGACTTCAACAGTGTTCAGAGGTTGTTCAGGATTAATGAGGCAAAAGTCCTCAATCAAGAAGCAATTTAAGAGTACAGTTCTAATTCCGCAGGCTTGTGCAAATGAACTAATTCAATGCTAGTTGACCTTTTTTGTTTTGGGGGATGATTTGTGTCTGTGTTTTCCCTGAAGCAGTGGTGGTTTGGAAGGGCATTTCTGGCCCTACGACTGAAATCAGTCACTTAGCCAAGTAAGAGGAACACACAAATTGGGGGGGATACACCTTAAAAACATCCTGGCACACAGGATCATGGCAGTGGCTCCTGGATAAGGAGGGGACAGGGTTCCCTTGGATGGGCAGCTCCAGAGGTGCACACACCCAGCAGGTCCTTCCCAAACTTTCCTTCCATCCCTGACCTCCAGGACTGGCTCCCTGTTGGCAGCCAGCCCTGTTAATTCCTGCTGCAAAGGCAGGCAGGGATAATTCTAGAGCTGAGAGATGGCTGCTCTGAGAGCTGAACATGTCAGGTTAAACTGAACCAAATCTCACTTTGGAAAGGAAAAGAGCCCTGTGCAAAATGCCAAACAAGAAGAGAGGTTTTCAGGCAGCCCAAAGCACAGCAATCAGAGCACAGACCATACTGGTTTTCCCAGCAAGTGCTTAACTGGAGTTCACTTTTTCACATGTCCTTGCCTTGCAAACACTTCGCAGTGTTGAAGCTGAAAACCTCACACAGTTTGTATTTAGTCTGTGGAACTCAGGGGATGAAAACCACATTTTTAAATTGAGATGAGATTTTAAGGCTATTAACCATATTTTTCTTTCTTTTTACGAGGCAAAATGCATTTAATGCCATGCTGCACAGCCTAAGAAATTGTGGGCTGGGAAGAATTGTTGGCCTGTCCCATTATGCACATTTACACAGCTGGACACATCTGTAGGAGCCATGTGAAGAAAATCCACAGGAACTGGGATTCAAAATAATAATCTTTCTATTCCTAGTTCAGTTGCAGAAATAATGAGTGATTTGAGCAACTTCCTTCCAAAAGAAGGAACAGTTTTCTTCATCACAAAAGTTTAACAAGCCAAGACAGTTAGTTATTTTACCTCACATTGTGTGTATATAAAAGACTGACCACACACCCCTCCTTCTGTGCAAAGCCTAAATTAGGTTAACTGCTTTTATTCCTTCAGAACATTTCTGCTTATCATCCATCAAGCTAAGAAACACCAGGAAAAAAAAAAAGTTTAAAAGAGGGGGTTTTATTCACTTCCCCACAGTTGTGTTCTCTAGGAAGCCTTCATTAGCCTGGACCCAGGAAGAGCCTCATGCAATGCACAGTCACAAGGGATTAATGCTCCAGGAACACTCAGGGAATGGAATGGACACGACTCCTTCTGCTCCCACTCTGTGCTCTGCCTTTAATTATACACATTGTGTGTTCTGAAACCTTGTCGTGTTGTCACAAGTGGCCTCTGTGCTGAACTCTGCCTTGTCAGGACAGCTTTGTCATTCATAAATATTTCAATGAGAACCAAAGACTGCTTATGAAAGATTGATTCCTCACAGTTCATTGACCCTTCCTTCGAGGCCTTTTATTCAAATTAGAGTAAACCCATCCTAGAAATCCGAGCATTAATTGTTAATATTACAGGCTACTGAAACACAGAGTCCTCAAGGAACAGAGATCCAGGGCTGGCTTAAAGGGATACATCCCAGCAGAAATTAAAGGCAATCAACAGGGTTTAAACATGCTAATTCTCACATTCAGAACCAAAGTGAGGTCTTTAATGGACTTTACATTAAATCAGGCAGGTCGAGTGCTTTGGAGGCCTCTTGCCAAGGTTTGGTTTGGAAGGTTGAACTGCAACCAGTGAGAGGTTTGGGCACCCAGGTGGTTTGGGGGAGTTCTCAGGCACTGCTGCTCTGCTGTCCAGACACCTCAGCCAACCTCCCTGCCAGCAGACTCCATCCCTGCCTTGGAACCAGTGGAGATGTGCTGCAAGACCCCTGGAACCAGCACACTCAGCATTTGCCAGTGGCGCAATTAATTCAGCTCAGTGAGCTCCAGAAGGTTGGTTAAATGGAGAAGACTGGGGTCATTAACTGCCACAAAGTCAGTGTGTCCACACCATATTTACTGCCATTAGTGCCTGTATTATTTGGATTGTTGGGTGGGAAGGGACTGTAAATTCATCTAAAAAATAGTATTAATTTAATAGTATGTTACAAAGAAAAGTATTTCAATATCCAATCTACAGCACAATCCTGACACCTGTCAGTGATGGTACCTTCACCCAGACACATGGAAAATAACTCTTCTCGAGTGCTTACTAGCCTGACTCCTTTTGGAGGAGGTGAAAAAGCAGCAGAGCTCTAGGAAACAGGGTACTTAGAAGTTAAAGGGGGTATCTCTGTTGTCAGAGCTTAATCTCGAAGGAACTACAGGGTTTTATAACTAGGAAAGCTCAGCTGAGATAAGGAAATAACGAGTAGATCATTTCTCTCTGACTTGGAGCAATTTCAAGAAGGAATATCACACTCAGGCCAGGCTGAGCTGCAGGCAGATCACAGAGGGAGGACTGGAAGAGAGCACTGATATGAAGAACCCTGACACAGACAGCAGAGGTGACAGATTATTTACCCTGGCTGAGTTTTGATATCCAGGTGAATACACTCCACTCCTCACTGCGTGACCAGTGTAGCCCCAACAACCTGAGCCATCAAGCCCCACATCTTTTTGTACAAACACCAACCATCCACGAACCCAAAACGCTTCCAATCCTAATTGGTCAGTGTCCCCACGCTCCAGCATGTCCCATCTGCCTGCTGGCATTCTCCAGACACCCCTGCTGCTCAGAGCTTGGCTCAGTGTGAGTGCTGAGCCCATGGACAAGCCCTGGGTGCTGCTGTGGGTGCAGAGTCTGAGCCATTTCCCTGCACAGCCACAAACTGAGGTGCTGCAGGACAAGCCCAGCACCAGGAACAAACACCCTGAGTGGTCACTGAGTGCGTGGACCTGAGGGCAGAGCCACACGTGGCTCGAGCTGAGTCAACCCAGGTCCCCTCCAGGCTCAGAAGAGCTGGCAGAGGGACAGGGCTGTGTCCTTGCCCTCAGCACTCCACACTCCTCTCGTCAGCAGTGCAGCAGGAACAAAGTGCAGGGCTCATTTCTGTCTTTAGGGCAGCTGCAGATGATGGTTTGAACCCCTCCAGGCACATCCAGGCACACTCTGAGCCTGAACTGGCAAGACCTTTGGCACTGTAAAGCACGTTAAGGGTGCCAGGACAAATCAAACAGGATGCCCTCAAACAGCTCTGAGGACAACGAGCAACTGCCCAGCAGATGTCACAGCTTCCCAGTCTCACTGCCTGCTCTATTACCCTTTGGGACTTGAAATACAGAGCATTTAAATACTCTATTTTAATTAATTCATTCAGTAATTATTAAAATCACTGCCCCACCTCCCATGCCAGACAGGGAAGTGGCTGGAAAGACATGACTTTTAGCTCAAGTCCATGGGCTACATCCTGAATGGCAGGAATAAGAACACTGGAATAAACTTTCAATCTGTCATTGACAAGGTTACATGGAAGAGAACTCTAAAGGACAATCAAGGACTAGGAATGGCAGAGAAATCCAGAATATCTTCAGTGGCCTGTGCTAAACTTGTGATCCTGAGGGAGGTGGACTTGGGTTAAAGAAAAGCAATAAGCCCATGATGGCCCAAGCCTTGTTGCAGCAACTACCAATGGAATGGACAGCTCTGTATAAAGAGAGATGCACTGAGACCCATTTCCCACTGATTAATTCACCACACACACCATGAATCACTTGTGACAGGTCATAAACATCAGCAACTGGGAAAGATTTGAACTGGGGGGCTGAGAGGCAAAAACCCTGTCCAAACCATCTCTGTGCTCCAGGTTACCCACTGATGAGTGACTTGTTCCACAGTCACAAGGAAAAGCAACACAAAACAGGCTGAGGGATTATTTTTTTTCCCCCTTTCTCAAAGTAACAAGTAGTTGACACCCATTTAAATATTCAACAGTGCAAGTGTTCTGCCATTTAGTCTCATCACGTTGCCACGCTGTGGAAACACTGGCTCAGTTTGCCTCAGATTTCCCAGCAGAAATAACACAAGTCTGGTGTGAACTGAACATTTGTGATAAGCAAACCTCCTCCTGCTGCTCAGGAGCTGAAACCTGAGCACAGGCAGAGCACACAGCTCCTCGTTTTTCCAAGTGGCTGCTGCTTCCAAGGCCTCTGCAGAGACCAAAAGCTCCATGGCTGAGCTCTTGCTCTCCCATTTCCCAAATTCTGCCACTTACAGCTATTCAGGAATGCCCTGAGAAACACCCTGGCAACCAGAAGCTGGACCGGTGTGGGGCACAAGGCAGGAGAGCAAGTCCTTTAACTCTTCCAAATGCCAAGGAACAAAGAAAATCTCTGGACACAGAACAGGTCATGGTGCTCCTGTCCTTGCACAGGCAGAGGAAAGCACCAGTTCTGCTCCTGCAAACATTTCTCACCTCAGTTCTCCCCACCAGGGACTGTTGTTGCATCAGGCTGGCATCTGGCACAGAGGGGGATACAGGGAAATGGAGAGGAGGTGAGGGAGAAGTTGCCAAGAGGATGTAATGAATTCATTTTTCCGACCCAGGACCAAGCTTGTCATTAAATGTCAAGTGCTGGATTAACAGCTGGAGGGGAACAAATCTCTGTTTGAACCTCCAGGCTCTTAGCGAGAGATAGTAAAAATCCTCCCCCAAAATGCTCCCTGTAAATGGCAAACTCCTTCTGCTCAGGTTTCAGGATGGAGCTGGCAGAGGACTCGCAGATAATCACACCTTGCTGCTCCCCACAGCACCTCTGCTAACAGAGCTGGAAATAATCACTTCGTATTTTGACAAGTAGGAGCCAAAATAATGCAGAGTGTCAGTGGTACCCAGCACATGGAACTGAGACAGACCTGAGCTCAGGCAGCACACCAGGCACTCTCATTTGGCACCAGGTATCCAAATTTAAACCTTGCCCCAATCAGTCCTAGATCATTTTAACTCTAACTTGAGAAAAGAAAATTAAAGTAAGAAGATTCACAGCTGATTGGGCCAAGTAACAGGCTAAAGGAGGTGGCAGCTGGAAGTGAACACACAAAGGGTGTCCCCTGTATTTCAGAGATACTCTCTTCTCCCCTGCCCCTAAATTTGGATAATTTCACCCTGCAGAGGCTCAGCCGGGTCCCTTCTATCCTTGTGCCTTCCCTGCCCTTGTATTTTCCCTTCTAGGTGAGACAGAACAATCCAGAAACACGCCCAGCTCTGCAGAGTCTCCCCCATTCCCAGTCAGGACACCGAGCCCGGCCCGAGGCAATGCTGCTCAACACGCACAAAATGCCAGGAGAATTAACATGAACTTTCCTTCTTCCTCCCTTAATTTATTTTTTTTTTCTTTTTCCCCCAACAAGGAACCCCATTGAAATTCAACATCCATTTTAGTGAAGCACTCTGATGCTGGGTGACCTTTGTGTGACATTTGCTTTGCATGTGTGCACCAGGAGAGACCAATCCACCCTTTAACAACTCCATAAGGCAGCCCTGGCCATGGCAGGGAATGACAACGACTGCTGGGAGGAGTGGGATTCTCGGGGTGTTGGAAGGCTCCTTAAATCAAAGCACTGAACAGAGGAATGAGGTGCATAACTACAAATTTACTGATCATTTGTTTCCACACGAGCATAATTCCACCCCGAGAGAGCCCCTGTGTTTGTGGTGTCAGAGGATCTACTCATTGGTACCAAATAAAAGTAATAATTGTTTAGCACAGTTGGCAAAAAAAAAGAGAAAGGTACCTTATAGGCGACCAGCTTTGCATATTTAATGTATTTAAATCTACTTATTCAACTTCCAAACTAGTCTGAAAGCCAGCCAGTGATTCCTCCTGCTTAAAATGGGAAGGAGGTGAAAGGCAGGAGAGTGGGAGAGCAAACCCCACTACAGCCCTCCATGAAGCAGCAGAGACAACAAAAACAATCCAGCTTCCAAAACTTTTATAAATCATAAACGGGTTGCTACCTGGATAAGTTCTGCAGGATTCTTGACTTTTAAAAAATAATGAGGAAATTAAACCTTTATAGCAAACTCTCACAGTCTGGGTTCTCAAAACACTTTTGTAAATAGAATTATCTGCTTCAGAGACATTAAACCCACCAGTGGAATCTCTTACGTTACCACATTGTGAACATCTGACCTCCAACACTGGGAAATAATGAAAAATTAATGGATCCAGATGTGCCAATCCTGCCAATGGCAGATGTTCATTTTACACACCATTTAGGAATCCCCAGTGCGTTCGAGTACATGATGATAAAACAACGAAATAATAAGAAGAAATGGAATATGCTGTGAAGTGAAATCTGCACCTTCCCAGGGCGAGAAAATGCAGAGGTGGCTGGGCAAGAGATCGCCCCAAGAATGGGTCACTCATATGGCAGCAGCTTTAATTCAGGGACTTCTTTGGGGACAACTAGGAGTTATCACTGTTAGGGTTGCTCCTAACAACTTCATCCAAGTCATTCCTAAAGGTTTCTGAAGACACAAAACCCTCTCAGAACTCACCCCTCCATTAGACATTTGCCCAGCTGAGTCTTTTCCTCTGCCATTAACTACCTTCAATCTTTTTTTCCTTCTCTTGCCACTGGAGCTTTTGTCTTTGTGGACATTATTTTTCCTCTATTCTGCTTGTCCAACCTGGCCCTTGTCTCTTAATGAGAGGCAGATAAACATGTCCCTTGTCAGCTGAGCTTGTCATGCCCAGGGACAGTTTTACTACATCATAAACCCACAAAATGCCCCTGCATTTAAGAGAGATATCTCATTCTATCATCAAGGTTCTGTCCTTGCAGCCCAGCAATCCACCCCTGAGAAGAAAACCTTTGGAACAGCTGCTGTGTTGAGTGTCCAGCTGCTCCTTCCCCCAGAACTCCCAACCCTCTCCCCTCTGGACCTGCAGCCCCCACTCCCCTCCTCACTGGGAAGCTCCGAGTCTGCAGAGCAGCATCTGTTTGTGTGATGCTGAACAATTTGTTACCTTACATTCTGAAAGCCTTTGAGTTAGGAGTTTATTTATGCTCCGTGCTTTGATAATGACTCTGATGAACAAACTGCAGGGGCAGGGAGAGAAAATGGAAGCTGATGGTGTTTGAACACCATTCCAGTGCTGACTGCACAAAGCTCAACCTTTCAGCAGCAATTCTGCCTCTGTACCTTTGATTCTGCAAACTGTTGACAAAGGCACAATTCTATTGACCAGGCAGATTCGATTAAAATCCTGTATTAAAATGTTCTCTGGGGCTCTCAGTTATACTGTCCTTCACCTATAGGGTTTCAGATGGTACAGATCCATCTTGGTAACTGAAATACAGACCAATTCCCTGCTATATCTGGGTCACTATCCATCTTGTCTCTCGTGTTGGCTGGTTCCAAGTAGTTCCAAGAAAGAAGGTATAAGCAAGTTCTCAAATCATCTCTCAGCTTCTACTGCAAAGGAACACACACCCCAGAGCACAGAGAGCACGGGGAAGTTTCCCCCCAGTCCAACAAAGCCAATTCTTGTCTTCCAGAGTTAAAAACAGGAGGGGCAGTCTTGTCATTGAAAGGGGAATAAACCAAATCTGAGTTCAGTGGTTCAAGAGGGAAACTACTGAGAGCCACCCGCTACCTTTTCAGCTCCAAGTGCAGGTTACAGGGGCAATGCCTTGTCTTGCTGGGTGTAATTTCCCTCCTCTGTAGAACAGAGCCCCTAATAAACATCTAAAAGCAGGACAGTGAGCCAGGACTGCAGTGCAGGCACAGCTGCCTCGTCCAAGGGCACACATTTCGCCTGTGGCAGAGCAGGGACCAGGATGACAAGAGGCTCCCTGGTGCCTTCTCCTGTTAGAGTGGAGCCACAGACCCGAGGAGACAGGAGAACCAGCAGAGTGCCTGAGCTCCCCACCCCAGGGCCAGAGGGGATTGCAGGGACAGTGGCCTGGATTGCCCTGGGAAGGCTCATCCCACCCTGTGCTCACTCAGCAGGTCCTCACTGGGCATTAACTGCAAAGACTTATTTACCCACTTAACGGGCAACAACACCGTGATTTGTCAATCCTCAAATGAAAAACAAAACAAAAGGAAAAACAAAACAACAAAAAAAAAAGACCCAAAAAGTCCAATTTCTCATTTGAGATTAGAAGAGAAAGAGGAAAGGGGCAAATCCTTTGAGCACAAACAGATTGCACTATTTATATATGAAAATGTTTCCTGCATCTATAAACTTACCATGCCCAAGCACTTTAATTAATTGCAGGGGTTGCTATGGAAACCTTCCTAACTCAATTATAGCTCTACAAAGAGGTGCAGTGCACTTGTGACAGAGGAGCAGGTAACTCGTGCTGAGACTGAAGTGGAGAGCAGGTACAACTGCAATGGGTTTCTGCAGATCTGACCCCCAACATCCCAGCAACTCAAATCATCCCGTGATCCCACCCACTCTTCACCCCTTCTGAGGGATGATACAACATGGGAGCACCACCAGCAGATTTGTGCCAGACCCTCTGATGGAGCACAGCTGATTTCCTTGGCTCTGTCCTGGGCTGAGCAGAACAGCAACGTGAGAGGTGGAGAGGAAGAAGATTTTGGGGAGAGAAGTGCAGCTCCTGACAGGATGAGTGAAGGAGGACCCCCAGCTACGGGGAACAGGGATTTCACAGGAGGCTGAACAGCAGGATCTCAGCAGGTAGAACTCAACTGCTTGACCCTAAAAATCTGCCTTACCACAGATTTTCCCTCTGACACTGCAAAAAAAAAATCAGTCTCCTGCTTATACCCCAGTTCCTACCCATAAAATCAGGACAGCACTGCCTGATTCCTAAACAACTGAGAGACAAAAATTATCACCAGCTGCTCCAGCTCAGCATGGATAAGGTCTGTCTGAAGGTTACTATCAGAGTAATGATGCTAAAGATTGATGATTTATGGCCAGATCTCTCCCTCCCACCCAATACTTCAGGAGTTACTAGTCTAGGCTGGGCACTAGAGAAGACTCCAAAGTCTCACAAAGACCTAATTCCTTCCCTTCATTACAGCAGACAAACCATCAGCATCAGAACCAGCATCCTGCCTCTGGATGGTTCAAAAGAAAAGCAGTATTCCCTATTTGTGCCCCAGCAGGCATAGGGAATAGAAAAGGAAAGGGAGGGAAAAAAGAAGGAAGAAATGACATTTCCTCTCAGCATTATCCCCCGAAATCTGTGGGCTGATAACCTTTACATCAATTATGGAAAGTCCTCCAGCCACACCACCAGGGCTCTGTTCTCCTCATCCTGCTCAGACCTTCACTCCTCTGGCATCTTTTCCAGGGCTGGACTCCCATGGTCACAGGGACACTGCCTGTCCAGCTCATGTGTCTGTCATCCCTTGTCCTAAACGTGGCTTTTACTCACTGTGCCAAGAGATTTGTTTGCCCCTCCACAGCCCCTGTCACTCCCATTAAGTGCTATTTTTTCCCCACTTCAGATGAAATGCCTTGTTAGACACTTCTAAAGGTGTCTTTAGTGAGCCACAGTGATATTTCTTCCCCTCTCTGCCCCCATCCTTCAAGGGCACAGACAGAGACTTCAGCTTGTTTCTTAAAGGTTAAATGCAAGTTCCAGAAGAGGAGCTTGAACTTTGGAGAGCTAAAGCACAAAAAAACTCTCCCAACCTCCCCAGAGAACATAATATTGTTATGTGAGAGCCAGTGAATGGGGAGGATAAACCAGCAGCTGGAGGAGCTGGACAGAAAACAGCAGCTCCCTTCCTGAGCAACAACTTTATCTGTCTTTGCAAACCAACTGCTACTTTTTCATGCCTTTTCCCCAGCCTGCCCTGCTCTGAAGAGCATCGCTGCCTGTGGAACAGGAACTTGCCAGAGGCTTTTTTATTTCAGCAAAGCCCCCCACCAGCTGTGCCTGCACTCCCTGAAGGATGCACAATGTTAACTCTTCAGAGATGGCATTTTCCAGCCTGTCAGGCAAATAGATGCTTACTCAAAGTCAGAGCGTTCACAGGTTGAACAAATTTTGCTCTCCTCTCCAACAGGCACTTTCAGTCGTAACTTCCTGCTCGGTTTCCTGCACTCCTGTTATTCTCTGAGGGTTGAAATTTGCCCAGTTCAAAGGATCTTACTCTTTAGGGGAGATTTTTACCTTGGGTTTTTTTTCTTCTCTCCTTTATTTCCGTGCCCATCATTTTTTTGCCCTGGCCCTTCCAATTTGCTGGGGTCACAACAGAGAACTGCAAAAATTCAGAGGGTTTACACACACAGAGGAATTCACACTCAGGGATGTTGTACCTCTGCTGGCCTTCAAGTTATTCAACCAAAAACCTGTCACAACACAGCTTAACTCTGCAACACCCCCACTTCCAACCTGTGCAGGGAAACCTCAGAAAATCAAAATATCAATCCTGCATCGTGATCACTGACAGGAATTGGTCAATTTTGCATCAATTTCTATCTTTAAAAGTAATTTTTTGTGGGTTTTTTTTCCTTGTACTGACACAGTTCTGGCAACTGGATGTGATTCTTGCCTTGGCAGGGGTTGTGGAAGCTGGGGCTGACAGGGAATTAGTCTGTGCCTCCCTGGCACAGCCTCAGCCTCTCGGGGCTGGGATTATCAAGGTTAGTTTAGCAGCAAGATCTGCTCCAGCACATCAGACATGACTGGACATCTCTAAGGGCCAGAGAGCCCTGCTGAGGAATTCCAAAGCTGTCATGCTGGAAAAACCCAGCCAGAGGAAGACATTCTGTTCTCTTCATCGTGGTTTGGTTTAACTAAAGACACAGAGCAAACCTGCTGTGGGTGCCCACTGTGGTGTTCAGGTATTTCTGAAATTCAGGGATGAGGTTTGCAATTCTTTTATTAAACTATGTGAGACTTTTCACCACGAAATCAATGACTACATTAGGATCACCACTGAAATAAGCTGTACACACTGGGATCCTGCCATATATATTTTACATCTGTGCTTAAACACATGTATAAAAGAGGCACTGGGTTAAAATAGGGATGAAAATGGTAGACCAGACCCTTCCATTTGCAGTTCTCATTATTCACAAGCAAGGGAGATCAGTGGACCAGAAACAAGGAAAACTCAGAAAAGCCAGCACATGTCCTGTGCTGTTTGCTGAGCAGCACTGATCAGATATCAAAACTAAAGAGATGAAAAAGCAAAACCAAGCTACTTTCAGTAACAATGAGAAAGTTCTACCTTTGCACCGGTTTAAGGAAAGAAAAGAAAAATTGACCTTGCTTCAAGGCATAAATCGACCTCTAATGGATTAGGATTTTTCCTGCGAGCAGGTCTTAATTAAAAAGTGCACAAAATCACTTTGCAACATAATTGTTAGTGGTAGCCACTATTGGAGAGGTTATTAAATTAAAGCACTACCAACTCAATAGTGCCATATGGCCATTCCCACGCCACTAAAGGAATCATTTTTACACATCCGGAGCGTAAGTCGATTACAGTAAATTGTTACAGCCGGGACAAACCCCACACAACTGCCCTGCCCATCCATTCCCCGTGGGAACTGGGGTTCCCAGAGCCATGCAGTCCATGGAATTACCCAAAGAGCCAGGAATGAAGGGATGCAGCAGCTGGGGGGTTGGGTTGGGTTGGAAGCAGCCCCAGCCATGGGGGTGAGTGAGGGGCGATCCTTGCCATGCCATGCCACAGGTTTAGCTGGGCACACACCCCCACTTCACTGGGCAGCCCAAACACAACCACTGCTGCTATTCACAGTTTGTCTTTTCACATTTCCTCTTGCTCCTGTTCCCCTCCCAGGGGAGGCGAGATGTGGGAAGCAGCAGGCTGACCTTTAACACCGCGCTAACGCTTCGCCTCCTTCAAGTCCTTCACAAACCAGTTAATTAAAGCCATTGTTCCTCCCAGTACAACACAGCAGGCCCTATCCCTGGCACTGGAGAGCCAGTTCTCCTCCTAATTGCATCCTGTGCAGTCCATTCGAAGGGGTCAGGCCACCTAAATCAGCTCTGCTTCACTGGCACACGAAGAGCTGGGCCAATTTACACCAGGGCACAGGCAGATGGGGTCAAAGGTATTCCTCGGAAGCATGTACAAAATTATTAGCACTATCATTCCGTGAAGCATTGAACATTTTTCCTGCTTTACCAGGAAATTTGGAAAAGCAAGCACAAAGACACCGAGAATGCAGCTAATGTCACAAAAAAAAGGGTCACCTAGGAAGCTGAGATCACAGGCAACATCAGGATTATCCCTCTTCCATCTCCCTTTCAGTCCTGGTTTTTATAGAAAGAAAAGTCCGTGGAAACTTGAAGCTCCACACTTAAAGGCAGATCCTCATCTACATCAACACCACCACCCTTAGAGCATCAATCTTTGAATCTAAACCTCTGTGTGAACCTGACACTTGATCCCACACTTTGACTTAGTAAAGAATTATATGCACAGCATCATCTGCGGATTTAAACGGGTCCTGGAAAGGGATTTGCAGCAAAGCCAGTGAATTGCTCTGCAGAAATTGGCTCAGCTCAGGTAGAACAAAGGCTCGTGTTGGTTGGATCCCATAACAAATGCTAATAACCCAGAGAGCACTGCCCTGCCTCAGCTGACCTTATTACGTACCAACAGCTCATCTATAATGCATTTAACTCCAATTCTTCCTGTTCTAATGAATTAACTGCACTCCAGTGGACTGCCACTGAGAACTTGTTTGGGAAAATAGCTCCAATAAAAGTCACATCAATAATAACACCTCCAAACCATTTAACAGTCGGGAAATGCTTAAATAGTGATTGGTTTTTTCCCCCCCCACTCCCTTCTCTTGTCAGAAGGTCTTCAGAGGACACAAACATCCCATGATCATCTTCTGTAAATTAAGTGCAATGATTTTTTTTTAAAATAAAAAAAAAAAAAACAAGAAATAAACTAGAAAAATTAGGCCCCCAAAGGGATGCAATTCATTCTTCAGGCTCAGAATACGATGTCCTTACACCACTTAATTACTCCACAGGAGTAAATTCGCTCTTAACAACTGCTGACAGCAGATGACATTTGCATCCCAATTTTTTCCCAAACTTTTGAGACGTTCAGTTGTCTTAAAGGTAATGCTAACCTGGTATTTAGATGATACTGTCTAAAATGATGGTGCTGCCTAATTGTTTTCATGAGATCACCCAGTGAGATCCTAATGCATTATTTATACTCCTGCATGGGCAAACCATTGTGCTAAGTGCAATATGAATATATAACCACAGTGTTCCTTGTCCTGGGTAAACTGTAAAGATCTCAAGTGAAGAAAGCATTTACAGCATATGCTTAATGTTAAAAGCATATTTTAAACCTCACTGTAGTCACTCTTGCTTTTGTAAAACATATTTATCACTCATCATAGAGAGCATCCCAGAGAATGCCAAGCTGGAATCATCGTGTGCTATCCAGGACACAATAAAGCAAGAGTCATCATTAATAACTAAAAAGAACTAAACATGCACATAAACCAGTGAGGATGGGGAGGGAAGAGCAACTGGTGAATAAACTTGGCAAGAACAGACCTGGATTTCATAGCTATTCCTCGTCTCTCTCACGCACACCCACCCCAAAGCTGGGTGATTACAGCAACAGATGTAGAGTTCTAGAAAGCCAATGAATCAATGCACAGTTAAATTACACAACCCGTAAAAAACAAAATCTAAAAATCAATGGAACCACAAGATGTAACACCAGGATATAAAAATCCTGCAAAAAATAAATAAAGCAAAGCCATATTTAGGGGCTGTCTTGCTATTTATCTAAAGCAGAGCTTGGGCACATTGTTTGCACCTCAGCAAGTTACTATCAAAAAAATAAAGGCCTACAATGTCTCTGGCCAGATCTCCCATATTCCCATTTTCCTCTTAAGTGCCAAATATCCCCAAATTCACAGCCATTTCCTTTATATCCCTCAGAGTTTCTGAACGCAGCACAGCCCTCCCTGTTCCTCCTGAGAGGCCACTGCAGCAGCACAACCATTTCCAAAAGGTTCAGTGCCTGAAGAACAGGCTGTCTCTGGCCACCAAGCCAGCCCATCCCACCCAGGAGATGCACACACTTCCAGGGGTCACATCCCAACTCCTTCAGAATTGTTGTTTTAATTCTGCTTTCCCTTTGTCCCTATTTCTTTTTCAAGACAAAGGGAGGGAAAGAGAGCTGCTGTCAAATTAATGTGTATTTATAGAACGCATTGATTGCACTATTTATTCATACTCTTTCTGGAGACTAAAATCAGACCCCATTTCCTTAAGGGGCTCAATTTCCCCTTCCCTGATAAACGTGGAACATTTTCCTGAGCTGCCTCTGAGCATCTTTGTGGTCTCTGTGATTGCAGTGGGACAACATATTTCCACACACGTTCATTCCTGCCTGTCTCTCAGTGCTGCTGGAGAGGCCAACGAGCTTCCTGCATGACATTTGGAAAGTTCTGATGATATTCTGCACGGAGAAGGTAAAATTCAGAGCCACAGTCGTGCCTTCCACAGAGAACAGCCAGCTCAGGTTTCCTGGATGCTCCTTCCCAGCTCAGCTGAGCTGTGAGGTGCAGATTAAAGCCATATCAGGCCTTTTTCCCCTCTGTCTTTACCAAAGACACTCATTTTCCAACACATCCAGAAGCTTCTAGAATGCCAGCTGTGTTGCCAAAAGGAGCAGCAGTTTCAGGCAATGCTGTTTTAGCCCCTCAGTGTCCCACAGTGTGACAAACACACGACAGTGGCTGTGCAGCCTCATCCAGTAAGGAGAAAAGAGGAAAATCCCCATTTTCTTTGGCTCCCAGACCTCTAAACATTGTGTACAATGCAAGGCTTGAAGAGCTAAAGATCAGTGATACTGACTGGCCTGCTGCCTCCCTTCAGCACCACACAAATGCACATTCCCTCTCCTACCTTCACACACGAGCCCTCCACCAACACAAGTTCTGGATCCTTTACTCATTATCATTTCATAAATGGCAGGATTTAAGGCTTGTTTGTGTTATAGCTGCTGATGTTAAAGTAACACTTACCCCGAAGCTTTCATAAAATTTTCAGGACTGCTATTATTTTTAACCTGCTGCCAGAGGCAAATCTTCCAGCAGAAAGCAGCTGCAAGAGGTCACCTATTTCCTCCTGGCAAACAAACTCAGTGTCCTTTCCAGGGCAAACAAACACCAATAAAATAAGTGCTAAACAGTCCCCCCCTTGCAGTGCCACCAGGGTAGAACATTGTCTCAATGATGATTGAGTCAGAAGTGCCCTCACCCCCACCAATCTCAATCGGTAAGGAGAAAAATTATCATAAAATTAAACAGCTTCCCATGTGACAGGGGGATGTTTTTATACATTCTGGGTTAATAAGTCCTGTTCTTGTTACTAGCTACCCTCAAATCCTCCAAATTCATCATTTAATTCAAATTGGTCTACAGAAATAGCGGGTTCTTTTGAAAGCTCAATTTGAAAGATCATTAAAACATACAAAAGACTTTATCTGTTGGGGGAAAAAAAAATCTGTATACAAAGGAGAGGGGAAGAGATCTCACACATGGAAAATGACAGTATTTTCTACCTTAACCTCTTCAGCTGGAGTTGCTAAGTAACCATGACACACCACTGTGTATTCTCTGCAGCGTCTGCTCTACAGCCTGACAGTCTGATTAATTCTTCCCAGTACCAAACCTTCATGGTGAATATTTTAAATACTTAAGCATTTTCTGGGCGGGGGGAAAAAGCAAGACCCACAAAAAACCCCCCCAAGCCCATCTATAATTTATAAATTAAGTTTTATTACTAGGCTGCCATATTTAGGGGGGAAACTAAACCCCACTTCCAACAGAAGAAGGTGATATATGTAGTGGTTTCTTCTTCTAACAACTTTGCCTCACACACCAGTAAATATATCTCTCCAGCCTCCAAAACATGCATATTTAATTATGGATCCTGCATATCAATGTTTGCAAAGAAACAGCAAAAGAAAAAACCCTCCACTGTCATTGCATTGTCCTCCAAGCCTCCACATTTCTGTGTGAGGAAGTTTGGGAAAAACCAACAAACATTCCCGTGTCAATGTACACATAAAGCAAAACTCTGATCTTATCTGTTTGTACCAGCCCTGAGTTGCAGAGTCCCACCCTTCAGGTTACAGCTGATCAGGACGTTAATTAATGAATGCAGACTGTGATGATCATCTAAGTGCTCATTTCCCCATCACTGCATCAGTGAGGGACAGGCAGTGCTGGGGGATGCCAGGCAGGCACAGCCACTGGGCAGGGAGGAGGAACCTCTGCCTGCCCCAAAACACAGAGGGGTTTGCAAAGCCAAAATCAATTGTCTCCAGACTCGAGCTGGAGCAGAGCCTTAGGAACAAGGCTTGACCTTCCACAAGGGTCACTCCAGGTTGTATCCTCTGAGTAACCAACAACACTCACTGGGCTAAACACTATGGTCTATTTTAGCCCCATGGGCTGCCAGGGGTTCTGCCCAGCTTTGGGCAGTCAAAGCAGCAATAGAATATCCTCTTATATGTCGTTCCACTATTTAAAGAAATCATGACTGGAAAGAAAAGTCATCCACAAGCCAGACCTCATGCCAGCTAAAGCAGCCAAACACCACAGAACCATTTGAGAGCTCCCAGCTCGTGTTTTCCAAAGAAACCATCGTGTTTCTCCTGAACCACTGACTTCTGCATGGTAATAAAAACAGGATTCCCTTTGTGTTCCCATTGTAATGTAATTGTGTCATGCTTGCTAAGTACAATTTGACTTGATTGACTAATTAGGCACTGCAGATTTCCAGTCTTGGAGCAATCAATCTGTCTGGTCACATTAAATATTTCCTCCTTTAACTCTAAGGAACTTTTTGAGAGGCTCAAGTGTATCCTTCACCAATAGGAAATGCTTTCCTAGCATAGGATTTTAAGTGTACCACATCTTTAGATGTTCTCACCAGGAATGTTCTTGGATAGAAAGGTAATAATCCTGTCTGGAAGTGCTTTGTCCTGTCTTTTGCTCCAGCAATTATCCTACTCCATTGCCTCAGACATCTCCTATAGATAATGACAAAATTAAGAACACTGGATTAAAAATTGATCAAAATTATATATATTTTTTTTTTTGTCCATTCACACTGTCTTTTATCTCTCTCTCAGAACAACAAGTGCTTTGGAAACACACCTCTGATTAACGAGGTGACACTTTGCTGCTGTGAAACAGCAAAAGGACTTGACAAGGCTCAGCGTTCTGGCTCTAACAGCTGGAACGATGTCCCCTAACGCTCTCTCAAGGCTTGGCAGTGATGGATTTAATGCACTGGCCTTGTCCCAGCCTGCTCTGGGTGTGTTCTCAGCGTGGAGCAGCAGCCAGAGGGCCTGGAGACATGGGCAGCCAAGGGGAGCATCTCCTCAGCAGCATCACCCGCTGCTGGGTCAGGGCACAGGGCACAGATTTGTCTTTATTTCTTTTTTCATAAAGTGGGACAGAGACAAGCAATGCACATTCTTACATTTTAAAACACACAGCATAGGGAAATTATTTTTTTTTTTTTTGCATATGTGTGTCCCATCATGATTCTCACAGTTTCCACATCTTTATACTGTGGATTTCCATCCCTAATTGGGATAAGACTTCCATACGCTTGAAGAAGTGTAAGCTTAATAGACAATATACTTGTATATTGTTTATTTACACATTTGATTTATACCCCTGTTCTCAGCACCATGGATTCAAATGCTTTCTAAAACAGACCATAGAATCAAAGGATATCCTGAGCTGGAAGAATCATCAAGTCCAGCTCTGGGCTTGACATCCTGAGATATCTCCACATACCAAGTTGTTGCTACCAAGAACCCACATCACCAGGAGACATTCTCACACCTTAGTGAACCTTTGATATTCAGTGCCTGCTGTGTGTCTATACTCTACTTCTTAATCTGTATTAAACCTACATCAAATAATGACAGTCACCCAGCAAAAATACCATCTTCCTTCTCACACCAAGTACACTGCTTAGCTGAGAGGGTTCTAAGTAATTAATCTAAAGCCTTACACTTGTTTTAACTGGGCCCCCCCCCATGCTTTATCCTTGAAAACACCGAGTACATTGTATTAAATGTTAACCACAGATGCTTCAAATCATCTTGGCTCTGGTGTGTTTCTGTGCATCTCCTCAGGGTAATGAAGGAAGCTTAGAAAAGAAATAACTCATTTACAGCAGCTGCAGGTAAGAGCCACAAGGTGCCTTTACCTCAGAAGAGCTGGGGGTACACACAGGTAGCAAACTGTGTGGTGCTGAATGTGCTGCAGTCCTTGAGCCCTCTAATGCTAAATGAATTAATCAAAAGATAATTAAACATCCCGGACATACTTGTGTTCAATAAGTGGGACATGCTTGGTTTTCCTCCACGTGAATTCCTACTGATGAGGCACTTTCTGCTGCACCACAGAAACAAAGCCATGTCTCTTGGTGATTCAATGCAGATCCAGCAATTAATTCCACTTCGCTGGGATTTTGCTTTAGAAGTTTGGGTTTATGAAAAGAAAAAAAAAAAAAAGAAACAACCCAAAACCCAAACTTTAATTTAAAACTCTGGGCGATAACTGATAATAATTTTACTTTACTCCCACTGGGGTAGGATGGTAAGTCTATTCCAGGACAAAACCAGAGTAGTTAATCTAAATACCTTTGGTGCTTAAATCCTTTCGATGAAGGTTGCAGATGGACTGGGGAGGGGGGGTTGCCCCCTCTATCCCCTCTCACCTCTGTATAAATCAGCTTTCTGACTGGGTTCCTGCTCCTTGCAGAGCTGCTCACACCTTCTGTTCCGTGTGGAGCACACTTCTGCCTTCCTTCATTACCTCACACTTGCCAGGGACACATTTTCCTTTTATTCTGGATTAAATAAGGTGAGAGCTGTAAACCAACCAAGTGTAACTGGAGAGAAGTCTAGCTCGGGAAAGTTTGTGATCAAGGCAGATAGAATTGGATCAAAAACAGCTGGATGAGGGAAAGAAATGTAAAATAATCAAATTAAGAAGGTTGGTTTAGCCCAGTCACCTGCCACTCACGTTTTTGCTCTTCTCTCAGAAGAGAGACAAGCCATGCTGGGAGTTCCTGGGCTGTCCTGCAAGGTCAGATACTTTAATTTGTTATCAATAATTCCTGTGTGGCTGGATTTACCAACTACTGACTTCCTCACAACCATCAAACCAGTAAAATCTTGTAGGACTATGCAGATTTACTCATTCTAAGGCAGCTGTTTCTTCAGATGCTTAGTACTTTTTCTAGTACTTAATGGACAAATTGCCTTCAAAGCAGGAACATGAGGTTGAGGAGACAAAACCAGCTTCATTACATTTAGTTCTGCAGCCCCTTTTCTTTGATATCCATTGCAAAGACACATGTACAGCCAATGGAAAAGTTTACAAAGTGTGTCCGGAATGGTAATGAAAGTAATTACATGATTCTCTTCGTTGAACACAGGATGCAGCCCAAGTGATAATTAAACTGCTTTCTGTGGCAAACAACTTTGCTGCAGCCTGTGCCAGGCTCCAGGAAAGGGCTTAAGGGCTGCAGACAGCACCAGGAATAGAAATTCAAAGGGTTAAGGCATTCCAGAGGCTGATGAACATCTCCTGGTGGTGCAGAGCTCTCACTGGCACCACTGACTGGCACCCAAGACTCCTGGCTGTGTGTAAATCCTGCACAGGGGGCTCGTAGTACCAATCAATCCCAGCCCAGCCCTGTGTCTTTCCTCCCCCCAGTTCACAGTACTGGATTTCATTTGTAACAGAGATGCTCTACTGCTGCTTTCATCAGTTTTTATTAGCAATGTCTCCTAATTAACACAGCTCCCAGTTCAGTCCTGAAATCACCTGACTGGCTTCTCTTAAACTATTTCCCA
The DNA here is from genome assembly GCA_035221455.1 of Xenops minutus. Lineage (NCBI taxonomy): Eukaryota > Metazoa > Chordata > Aves > Passeriformes > Furnariidae > Xenops > Xenops minutus. Next base: position 2,676,258 of record JAWWEE010000055.1, on the reverse strand, counting down.
TTTTCGAGTACCAGGTTCTGTCATCCCCCCTGGTTCCAGAAAGTCTAATACATATGCAATCCTTTTGGCTAACGACATAGTTCCAGATTGAACATTCAAAGAGTAAAACTATTTTCAGTTCCAACAGCAAAAAAAAGGCAGAGAAAAATAAAAGGTATTGCTCTAATTCAAGGAAATATGTGCAGCTGGATCAACATTTCTATCAAAAAAAGCTATAGCAAGAGTAGAAAGACTTGCCTTGTGCTAAATTTATGTAAATAATGGAGGCAGAAGAATGAATATTCATATACCACGTGCTGTTTAATGGGCTACTACCTTATGTTCTCACTCTGAGATGGGAAGTTTGCAATCTAATGTGTTTGTAACTGGGAGGAAGCCTCCCACTGGTGCTGCTGGGATGGACAGAACCCTTCACAGCCCTGACAGCAGAGAAATCTCTAAACCCAAATGCCTCTTTCCCCTGCTCCATGTCTGTATCCATGCAGTTGTGCTGAGGAAACACTCTGTGCTTGGGAAACCTGAGCTTTGTGCAGGATACAGCTGAGAGGGGGCTGTGCTGCAGGAATTACAGTGCTTATTAGAGAGTCATTAGGGCTGGAAAAGACTTCCAAGACCACGGAGTCCAAGCTCAGGTGGCACTTCAGTGCCCTGGCTGAGAGTTCCAGAAGCCTCAGTGCTGCTGGGGACAGGAGAAAGCACCTTGGAGAGCCTGGGAAGGCTCTCACAGGGGGTCAGAGACCAAGCACAGGTAACAGGGAGGGCACAGGAACTGTCCCCACCTTCAGTGTGTCTCATTTGACCTCAGCAGAGCCCTGGATGGACACACTGCACTGAGATCCTGGATGGAAGGACATCCAAGAGGTCCTTACACTTCACCAAGTGACTCCCCACCAATCCAGGTGCTGCCTCTGGACATTTTTCCTCCCCAAGCAGCAGTTTCTCAGCACCAGCTCGTGCCACTGGGCAGTGCTGGACACACAAAGGGGTCTGCCAGCTCATCTCAAGCTGCAGTGGCACCTCAGCAGCTCAGTGTGGACCTGAACACCCACAAAACTCTCAGCTGGCCACTTCTCACAGCCCGTACTGCGACCAAAAACCCTGATAAAAAGCCCTTTATAGCGATCAGGAATTCATTGTTTTTCCACAAGAAATAAGACAGCAGGAAAGGGATACTTGTGTTTACTATCAGTTATCACAAAAGGCCATAAGAGCCAGAAAAAGAACTTGCATTTAGGCCGACTGATCACAAAATATTGTGTGCTCAAAACTCCTGATTATCAGGACAAGTGCTGGAGTAGATAATACACAACCAAGCTCAATTAACCCTAATTAGTTCAGAGTCATGCTACAAAAAACTTAATTAGCAGTTACTGGATAGAGCTCAGAACATAAATAACATTTGGTTGTGAGCTGTACTTAAGAATCTTGCTGCTGACAAAGAAAGAGGGGGAGAGGAGAGGAAATCAAGGGCTCCTCTGTGGGCACCAGGAGCTGATGCAGCCCTGCTTTGGTGCTGGGAAGATTTCTCTGTCATTTGGGTACAGAACATTAAAGGTCTGCAAGATACCACCTAAAAACTTAGTTCAAGGATTTTAACTTTACAATATGCTGCATGGTTTGCATCTCCCTTCACACCGAGCTATGTGAAAATCCTGGCTATTCCACATCTATTGAAAAAACTTTACTTAACCAAAAATCTCCACCTGCACAGCTGGTACCACCAGCAGGGGCTGGAAGGTCCCCTACTTTTAAAAGGTTCCCACTTGTTTTGGCACAAATGTGGTGTCTGGGCCTCACAAAAATCAATGAGAACTGCCCAGGAGACCTTGGTCTGCTGTGCTGCTGGGTATCAGAACAAGCTGCCACTCAACATGGTTTTACAGGAACACCCATTGAAACCCTGACTCACATCAGGTCCTTTAACATCTCCAAGGAGTTTTGCTTTAGTTTTGTTCTTTAGAAGCTTTCAATGTGTTTCTTTCCTGACAGAATGGGAAAACACTGTTTTCCAGTATGGAAAGGAGCTGTTTTTCACCTGCCCAGCTGATTCTCCTCCCTTTGCAGCCCTGGCTGTGCTGCTGTTGGGTTCACTGCAGGATTCACACATCCCTCCTCTCCCAAATGCTTTCATTTTTTAAAAAGCTGCACCAACAGAGGTTATCTTTGTGTGTCACCCCTGTCAGATCTCAGACTTTGGAGCTTTGCCCTGCAGTTGGAATGGACATGTGCCTCCTCCTCCTCCTCTTTTCCTGTGTAAGCCCCGACTGCCACCAGTGAGTGCTGATGGGATGAGGAGGCTGCTCTGCAGCAGAGAATATTACCTGTAAAACCCTCCCAGAGATCCCCTTCTCTGCTGCTTTCCTGCATATTCACCCACCTGAGTCCACATTTCGTATTACCTGATATTAAGTTGTCTGAACATCATTTTAAGGTATAAAAAGCTTTTCAGAAGAAGGAGAGATACCATCTGCAAACCCCCATGCTGATACAGCTGTACTCTGCTCATCTTGATGCCCTTTCCTTAAATCCTATTCAAGGCTTTTGCAGATCTTCTGAAGGCAGCAAATGAAGGGTTTTCATGAGATAAATTTGCTTTTACCAGCCTTAGAGTTCAGCTTAATTTTCCCTGCCCCTTTTTCTGGGGTTTTCAATGCAGAAGCACAATGCATCCTGCCAGTGCTCAGGAAGTTGTGCCCTGGGCAATGTTCCTTACAGAATTTTTGATGTTCAAGGGGCTTCTTTTAAAGACCTCCTCAGTTCCCACTGCACACATGGCTGGTTTGAATTTCTTTAGACACACTTCAGCTCAATACTCGAGGACCCTCAAACCACACACCGCTCCACGTTCTCTGTTTGGATTTTTACATGCAGGAGCCTTCTGGCTTTTTTTTTTTTTTTGCACTGAATCTTAAACATTAACATCAATCTGACATCACAATCACAGCCCTGTAATTTTCCTGTTGAAGTGGCCTTGATTCCCCTGTACTTGTCTCAGCCTGGAATCAGAGAACTCAGGCTCCAAACACTAAACTTGCTGTGATTGGGGATGACCTCAGACTCAAAGACACAGAGTGTAAGAAGTGATCTTTGTTTCCCCAGCATCTCTGCCCTGGCCAACCTCAGGGAGGGATCTAAGCCTCTTACCCGATACAGATCTCCCCATTTTGCATAGGCAGTTCAAGTCTTTGCTTTTTCCCCTCTCCTGTCACTCTGCTTTATAGTATTAGGAAACGACCTACTTAGTGCTTGGTGTAACTTCACCTGTAAAATTTTAGACCAGGCACAAATTTTACACCTGTTTTCATTTCATGGGCACCCATAAAAAAAAAAATCTTCTGGGATGTTAATGCAGCTTCAGACATGACTGCAATGTGCTGTGCTGCCTGCTATGCACATTTAAATTTTATATTCTCAGGAACAGTATATTAAAATAGCTCACAAAAAAGTGCACTGCAAAAAAAATACAAACAACGTCCTATGACTAACTGCATCCAGCAGTCAAAAGGAAATTAAAGTTAGTACTGCCCCATTCTGAGGCAGGATGTAGTTAAAGAGAAATGTCAATAATTCTACATACTTATTAGATATAACAGCAATATCTAAGAATAGAAGTCAGGGAATATCTGTTAATACCCAGAGCCTGTCTTTGACTCTTTGGCATTATCAAAACTGTCTCTGTAGGTCACAATTACATTCTGCAAAAAGACTGCAGTGTAAATAACAGCAACCAGCAAAGCCAGGTCCTTACGTTCCTGTAGATCTCGACATCAGTGCAGTTCCACTCCATAAGCTGCACACACACAATGTAGAAGTTGTACAAAAGGCGTTTGAAAATCACCCAGAAGCTCCGAGATAAATCTGTGTGTTCTTAAGTTCAAATCCTCCTGGTACTGGTATTAAGGGAGAATTAGGTTTGCATTAATTGGAGCTTGAAAGATGCTCTGATAATGTTATTACAGTCAAAATGCAATTACACGTAAGAATGTTTGAACAGTGGAATATTTTTCATTTGAGTTTGATTTGTAACACTTACAAACATGCAGACACATTGTTGAGAATATATTAAACTAAATCCAGAGTTACTGGCTACACTGTGCACCCTCCTGGTTCAGACGCTGCACCACCTCGTAGAAATCATTAAATCACTACAAGAATTACCAATCACACCCTCTGGGTTTCTTTCTTTGCTTCTCCTTTTCTACTTCAGAGCTACCCTAAAGATTCCAGCTCAATAACTCACTGGTGCTTTGTAAGTGCTGGTTCACACCCAGAGGCAAACCCCAGCTCAGACCCACAGCACATCCCCAGTGCTGCAGGAAGCCTGAGCTTTACACTGACAGACCGAGCTGGTGCAGCTGCACAGCCTCAGGAACAACCCAAACCCCACTCATTCTGCTGCTTAACTGGGGCAGGACCCCCAGGTCCCACCAGCAGCTCTGGAGAGGTTTTGTGGCACAGCAACTCCAGTGAACACCACTGGCAGTGGGGAATCAAACCCCACAGTTCCACCAGTCGCTCACCATTTGACTTTGTATAAATTGCTCTGTTTGCTTTAATTGACCTTTTCACAGAGCAGGATTCAAACCTTCACGACTCCCTGGTGTTTCTGACTTGAGTTCTGTGCTTTTAGTGCTTCCCAAGGTGCTCAGCTGAAGGTGCTGTGCAGGCTGCACCCAGCCAGCTGTGCTCCAGGAAGATGGATTTCCTTCTGCAATAGGACACGACACCAGCAGTGAGCGTGGAAGGGAATGATCTGCAAGGAGCAGCAGGGATGGGAGAAATGTTTAACACTGCAGCTGTAAAGAGACAACGCTCCTGAAGGGGAGATCACCAAGTGGGCACAGCATAAATGATTCTCATGGCACACTGGGCCCACAGACAGACAGACAGAAGGTAACCACAGCTCCCTCCTCCAGCCCCAAGGAGACTGAGCCTAGTGCTGAGCTACTAATGAATCAACCCAGGGTCAGGCAGCAGCTGCAGCATTCCAAGGCTGCCCATCCCCAGCTTATGCTGCAGGCTGGAATAAGCTCCAGGGACTCATCCAGCTGTCCTTGCAGGGATAAGGGATGTAGAAACTGGCTCAAAGGAGTCAGGGTAAAGAAGGGTACCAGTTCCTCAGTGCTGGCTCATGTCCTGCCTTCATGTTCTAATTAGTTTAGGGAGGACAGGAGAAGCTGCACTGTAAGAGTAGCTGTATCACAGCCAAGGTTATAAAAGAGAACACCTTTCCCATGCAGAACTTTCTGCTATTTTATCTCAAGTGCATCAGTTAAACCCTGGCAAACCCCTGCTGCACACACTTAAACTGATCAGCTTAAACTGATGACTTAATCGTGTTCCTCTTAAGTTAAATAAAAACAAGCTTAAGGTAAAATGTCAATGAAGGCTTCTGTCAGGTTAATTAACTGCCTTTAATCACGCCTCACTGTGTGAGCAGGTAACACCTCAAACTGCTCCATCTAAACCCGCTAAAGCTTATCATCCCCAACTATTCCTTATCAGCTGAGACCTTCACCAGCCCAGCTTTGTCTGGGGCTCCTGGGCAAGTGAGTGCCAAGTCAGCTGGGGAACACCAGTCCCCATCCAGCCCCTGCCTCACTAAGAGTGTGTCTGGGCCCTTTAACTAAATCCATTGAACTCTGCACACCAGGGATTGCTCAGCTCAGTTATCTGTCCACACAAGTTCCACCCTTAGTTTGCAGACACCCAAGGCAGGCTCAGCATTACTCCAAGCTGCTTCCCCCATCCATTAATAAAAGAGTGAGCTTCAAAGCCAGGTATTTATCTTGGAAGTGACAAGAAGTTGCAGTTATTCCTTTAAGTAACAAGCAAAACATTAATTTATGTATGGTGGTATCTAAAACATATTGGGGGCTGCTGGGATTTTATTAGGAAAGTCAGAGTGCAACTATGATGACATAGCCACAGGAAAAAACAACTTCCATGCAGAAAGAGATTCTCTTTCCATAAGGAAAACACCTCAGAGGTCAGTTTGCAGAGAAAGCCCACTTGGCAAGAATTTCAGCCTTGAGCAAACTTAAATTCTGGGCTTGAGAGCAGACCTGAATTAAACACCCTCAGGTTGAATTTCTCTTCTGGGTTCCCCTGTTTCAGACCTTCCAAGAGTTGAGTCAAGTACTTCCAAAAGCTGTATCACATACACTTGCCAGCAGTCTAATGAACCTCTTCCAAGTAGATCCATAATTAATGAACATGTGAGGTAATGTCAGCTCTAATGATCTCTGACTTCCTCGATCTTTATTTATTTTCTAAGGCCTTCCCAGTTCCCTGGCTGCCTGTCACCCCACCGCAGCCCCAGTTTATAAATGGGATGTGACAAGGTGAAATGGAGCCTGCAGTGATGGCTCTCACACGTGAACAGCCCGTGCTGCACGGCAGGGAAGCTCTGAGCAGACCCAAAATGTGTCCTGCATGCAGAGTGCAGCAGTGATGGGCATGTCTTTGCAACCCTACCTGGTTGGTTTCAGGCTCCTAAGCCCTGCAAAATAAACCTTTATTTCCAAGCACATATAGGTCTCCCAATAAAGTCCATTCCGTGTTTCTTTTCCTAAACAGATCTTTACTGGTTTTCTTTTTGGGCTGGAAAGGATGAGAATGCTCTATGTATGAAATATTAAAACATACTAGTCAGTGGATCAGTGTTGAAAACAATCAAAATGCTTCCCCTCACACATATCAGCAAGCAAGACAATTTTAAGGCAACTCTAGAAACAACAGGAGCCTTTCACACTCAACTTAAAAAATCAGAAAAACAACAAAAACCTCGACATGGACAAAGTAACTCTGCTTTTACGAGCAATAGACAGTCAATACCTGAGCAGCACACAGAGCTTTCAAAGCAGACTATTACACAACATGATCCCTAAGCAGGTCAGGGAAACCAGAGCCCCACTGGTGCTCCTTGAGCTCTGAGGCAGCTCGTTGTTATGCACTGCAATAGCAGCACAGAGGCTTTAGCCTACAAAGAACCTTGCAGGGCCCGGGAAGGGGATGCTCATTAAAGGATCCAGGCAGGACACTGTGCCTCAAACCATATTTTCTCTTTGCAGATGGATGCAACAGCAACATGGTATTGATCGTAGAAGGATTTGAAGTGAAAATCATGTGGCTTCTGGCCTGGGCACAACAGCATCCTCTACTTCACTTGAGGCAGAAAATCCCACTCCCAAGTCTCTCTTAAGAAACACTCAGAATTTCCAGCCAGAAAGCTGTTGAGCATTATCTGTCTAAGGAGAACAGAAGGGAAAATGGGAAGAAACCTCCCTGCACGTAAGGAGAGGTAATAAAGAACATGGGACTAATTATTGCCATTGCCCAACTAGGGCAGAAGAAGAAGCCTGTGAACCCCCAGTGCTGCTGCCCTCTGAACAGTGTGGTGTGGTGAAGAGCACTGTGAGGTTCCAGGTTTGTCTCACATTCCCAATAAACTCAGCTCACACATTAAAAAGCGGGCTGGGTTTCCCCTCTGATTCCTTATTTACCTGGTTATAGGAACTCAGCTTTGTATTCCAAGCCACAAAACATTCTGACCAATCCGAGCACTGGAAATAATCAGACGTAACACAACTGGTTTGACCCTGTATCCTGCTCAAGTTTTTGTACCAGAACACCCAATTTCAAGAAAAAGCCAACTGGATATAGAAGATGGAACCTTTTTGCCCCATTCTGCTTTTTGTTACACCCGAGAAATCTCATTTCAGCCAAAGAAGTAACATGCATATAATTGAAGATATAATTCTGCCTGAAGGTCCTCAGGTATCAAGAGGCTTAGGAGTGTGCTGAGCTTTAAATACATGGTTAAATACCCTGCTAAGTCTTTATTTAATGGTTCTGTTGAAGATACACCACTAGACTGCAGCAAAATAAGGTGTGTAATTCAAGCAGTTTAAGGGTTCAAGTGTGGGGACTTGCATTTATTGCCTGACATAAAGGGGCACCTGAAGTAAAATCTATAAACAAGGTATGCAAAGCTGGCCATGGGGGTGTCAAGGGTTTTGCAGAAATACCTCTGAAATATGTACAGTTTTACCATTTCAAAGCAAGATGGCTCTCTCTTGTTTAGAGAGCATTCTATGCCTTCCAGGTGTAAATGAGATTCAAACCCAACACTGGACAACTTCTGCCTCCCTCTCTGTGCTCTGTGTCAGCACGCTGGAATAAAGATGTTGTCTGCTCCCAAAACACAGCAACACCTTGTCCTTGCACTGCTGTAAATATCTGACAGAGGGAAATTAGGTCCCTTGCTCTAAGAAAACATCAAATTCTACAAAAATACGATTTCACCAGTCACTACATTGGGAACCACGTTGTGCTGTACCAAAGGGGAAAACCCAACAACTGCTCCTGGTGCTCTGCCCATCTCTGTGCTCCAGACCCAGGCTGAGCAGGACTCCTGAGTGCTCACTCTAAATAAAAATGCTATTCAGCTCCCCTGTTCCATGTGGGGATATCCCTGATCACCCTCCTGAAACCCAGCCCTGATGCTGGGGCAGCTCATTTCCAAAATTCCCCACCACAGCAAACAGCCCTCGCATTTCCAGCACGCAAAGATTTGAATTCTTCCTGCTAGAAGAACACTGACTAGAGCAGGTAGTCACAAAATCTATCACGTCTCATTAAACAACCACATTCTACCACCTCATCAGCTCATTAAATCTCATGATTATTAATTATTTATTCCATTATCACCCATTATTATTTCAGGGGGTATTCAGGCTTTAACAACAGACCAAGGCAAATTTTAGGCTTGCAGCAGCATTAGGATTTTTTTTTAGCTTGTCTTTAGCAAAATAACTGTGAAAAGGAACCTCTTTATTTGACACCAATTCCTTATTTAGGAAGGGGCAAGAAAAAAAATAAAAGAATTTTAGAACTATGTAGAAATTCTTAAACCATAGAAATTCCCTTCTTTTGCTCTTCTTATCATTAATTCTGAATAGGAATTAAACCCCTGCAAAATATGCTACCAAGATGAAGAGTCAGGGCTTTGTTCAGTCCCTGCACCGAATTCTGTGCTGGTGCCAGTGTGGGTGCCATGGGCAGCGAGTGGCACTGCCCCCCAACCCTTGGGAAAATAATACATTATAAGATTATAATGATTGTTTTTCCTGTGCATGGTTTTCCATGAACACCTCGTGTCTTCCAGGCCTGTTTTCAGTGGAGCACCCAGAGATTGGTACACGAGGCTCCCTCACCAAAGATTCACCACAGCACCATCAGGGGCAGAAATCAGGGGGAAATAACACCAGGCAGGATTTCCACGGGGAGAATTCAAGCTCACAGAATTCCTCCTTCATTTGCACCGCCATTGCTACTTTAATATGTTTTTGGGATTCTCACAGGCTGTCCCTGAACACAAGCCCAGTGAATTGCAGAGTGCAGCACTGTGCTCAGCTTGGGCTGGTTCTCTCTTTCTTCCCTGGAACCTTAATGAATGGATTTCCCATTCCATCCAAGGACATTCATTATTACAGTTTACGAGTTACTTGTGCTTCACTCCACACAACTAGTTTGCTCCTTTCCTGCAGGCATCTTAATTTCTAATTTCCAGCAGGCGAGCCCAAATGAAAATCACTATCAGCATGGTTAGCATTTGGAGTTTGAGTATTGATTTATGCCTTGGGTGAAGAGGTTAATTAAATGTGAATTTTAAGCCAACAACATGATTAGGGGAGTGAGGAAACCTGAATTCATGAATACTTCCAGAGCTGTTAAAATCATTTAAAATGAAGAATGACTGGAAAAACCCTGCCTTTTACTGGATTAATGGGATTCTGAAGACTTTACAAGAAATAACAGGGGGTCTTGGGCATTCCAGTCCAACTGGGGGCTTTGGTGTGTATTTATGTTGGCATTAGCACTGAGTGTAACACTTTATGGAAACTCCTCTTAGAGATTCTGCTCTTGTTTCTTGCCTTTCCCCACTTTTTCCCACTCAACAATTAATTCTGTAACTGTGTGAACTATTGGCTGTCCAAATCTTGAACCCATTGAAGCTTTTACCTGCGACTGAATCACCTGAGCTGAGAGGCTGGGAAGGTCCTGGCCAGATCTCCAGCTGACACATGCCCAGCAAAGCCAGAGGAGCTGCATTTCCTGGTTATTTTAGGAGAAATTCTGTAAGGATGTTTTACTTCCACTTACAACCACCAGTGGCAATGATTTTGTTAATTACTTTCTTTTTTAGCTCATGTAGTCTTTCCTCGGTCTAATCTGTTTCCTTATTGCATTTTTACAGGAAACATACAAGAATTTGCTCAGACAATCAAGCAGGAAATTCCAATTATATTTGACACAGTGAGGAAGCAGTGAGCTGAAAAACCCCTAGGGGTGGGAGAGGGATGGAGTGTGTAAAGAACTGCACCAGAGGTGCACTTATAGTTATCCAGCCACACTTCACACCATCCACCCTGCACATCCCCTGGCAAATGCCCTCCTTGCCATAAGAACCAACAAACCCCACTGTTTGTTCAGCCTTTTCCTCTCCAGCCCTCCCAGCAGCCCATTGCTGGGAACACAGGGCAGAGGAGAGGCCCCAGCTGGTTATTTCTGCAATGAAACACCTCAACTAATCGACAGAAAACTGTGCCCAGTTGTCATTTCTTTCTCTCCCCACCTCACGTGAAGCCACAGGTTTGAAAAGTCTCTGTTAGTGCTGGCTGTGCAGATTCATGGACTCTGCAGCACCACCTGAGCTATTGTTTTAAAGGTCAAACTGAGAGACATTAACCTGTGTAGAGGCAGTGTCTGAGTAACTACCAAAAAAATGAGATCTTGCATTGATTTTGGGTAAAATCAGGGGCAACTCAAACACTGTCAGCGTGGACAGACAGAGCTGAGCCTGAGCCCCCCTGCCAGGCTTCCAAAACAGTGATAGAGACCCTCTTAACCTCCCCTCCCCTCTGTGACATACATTCTGCACACAAAAATATATATATAAATATATATACACTCCCATGGCCCACCACTGCCCCAAACCTCCCAAATAAGCAGCCTTTTCACGGGCATTAATCCCATTACAACCAGAACACTGGGATTCTGTGCCACAACCGTGTGTGGATCCACAGTTCTTCACCCTAATTATACATTTGCAGCTCCTGTAATTTTGGGTAAATACAGTCAGGGAGCAGCTGCCTTGAGCTTATTTCTTCCAGAATACTTTTAACACTCCTCTGATATTTAATCACACACCACCCCTTCTTCCTTCTACAAATTAAGTGCCTAATGTAAAGTCCTGCTCCATTAGCCAGGCTGGAGTTAGCAAACAACAGCTATTGTTTTCTCTGATGCTCTTTGCTGGGACTGGTTGAATTAGTTGGGAGAAGTTTATCTACCCTGTTTAGCTCTTCCCCCCCTCTACAGAATAAAGGAGTTTTGATTTTATTAATTTGCTTTTCGCTCCAAATTATTTCATGGATATTGTATTAAAGCATCGTTTGCCAAATGCTCTTTTCTTACTACCTTTATGAGATTTCAGTGCAGCAAACCACATCAATTAAACTGGCCTAGGAAGTTGAGAGGCTGTCCTTACTTCAGCCTAGGACAGGGACATTCCAGCCTTAGTTTTATTAGGGAATTCCATACCACATTAAACAGGTGTAAAGAGAAGGATAAATTGTATGGTGCAGTGTTCCTGGAAAACAAGGCATGAGCCTGACAGCCCTAATGTGAAATAGCAGAGACTGTAATTACTTCAAATTAAGGAAAATTCACTCACACAACATCTTGTTATGCTCCAGCTTTTTCTGTCAAGCCAGAGACTTTGCACTAATGTGCTGCTTCTATTTAATCTTTTCAAGTAAACAGACTTATTTATCTCTGCTGAACCAGGTCTGTTAAAGTCTCTACAATGGTCTAAAAGCCCCATTCCCTCCACTTGCAGCCCCTGCCCTCCACAGAGCTGCCTGTCTGTCCCAGCAGATTCACAAATGTCACCAAACCTACCGAGCCCTGACCTTTAAAGTGCTCTGTGAGGCTGCAACACATGGTGCTCTGAGCGACTGAGCCTGCTTTGGAGTGGGAGGAAAAGCAGCAAAACACACGATTCTCCTTCTCACTTCACACGTGATGCTCCTCACCAACATTCCCCAAACTGTTTTTCGGCATCCCAAACAAACCTTTGTTCACATCCCTCCTTTACAGTGAGCTCCCCTGTGCAGAGGCTGCTGGGTTAGGGCCAGCAAAATAAAATAAATAAATATGTCTGTAGCAAAAGATAAACTATGCCAAAGCACACAGAACTCAAACAGAAGGTGAGATAGGAAGCAGAAGTACAATGTGCATCATGGTGATGCTTTAGGGCAGCGTTAAAACAGCGGGGATGAAGGAGGTTTGAGGTGCTTGAGGTACAGGGGTCCAAATTCTTAAAGACATTGCAAGAATATTCCATTTCTGGCTCTGTCAGTGACCCACTGTGGGCCCCTGTGAGAGATGTATGTGCCTCATTTTGTACTGGCTTGGCTGTTCAGACTGTGACCTCTCCAGGGTAGGAAACCTTTCCCAGAATGTGGTTCAGCACTGTGTGACGCAGTGTGAAAAGAAAGAAAATATGTGAGTTGTTAATTTGTCAAAAAACATCAAAACTCAAAGTTCTGGGCATATTTTTTCCCATGTTATGAACGCAGTAGGGAATATGGGTTGTGTGTGTCTCCAACACCCACTGAGCATAAACACTAGTGTGTTAATGTGCCTTTTACTTTTTGTGGTTGGTTTTTGTCAGGTCTTCTTAAGAGATTAACTTTGTAGTTAATTAGCTCCTGTAAAAACTTTTAACAAATTATTTGAGATAACCTCTTGCTATATTTTCTGCAGTCAGGAGCAGTCAGGATTTAAACAGAAATAACGAATGGGATATCAAAACACCAACTGTTAATGCAACATGAATAGATGACCAGATTGCTCTGGTGACAGAGGCGGTCACAAGTTGTCTGCAAGGGCAACAACTTATCATATGTTTTTAATTTTTGCTTTCTGTACATGGTGCTGCAAACAGTGGGGGAAGGTTCCACCAGCCTCTGGGTTGGAGAGAAGGAATAGAGTCCATCTGGGCAGGAATTCATTACGAGCCTGATGGTGACAGCATCATATGGATGAGTTCACTGGTGGGAATGGAAGGCAGGCTAAAAACACTGAGGAGCATAAACACGAAAGAGAGAAGAAATATAACTCTCCCAACCCAGCAAATTAGCAAAAATACATGAAAAAGCTGAAGCTCACTCTCATTTCCTTGGCATGTTCAAACTCCAGCAGAGCAAAACACGGGGAAAGAATTCTCGTTTGTGAGGTGTTTATAACACTGAGTCTGTCCTCAAACACTGCTGATTTTTATCCCCACTTACAATAATAAATTAGCACGAAGATACTTTCCCTGCAAGAAAGAATATAATTGGAAATTGATAAACTGCCACAAGTGTAATTTGACCCATAAAATTCCCTGGGGATGGGGGGGAAGCAGGTGATGACCCACGAGCCAGGTGTTCCAGTGCATTCAGACACCTCAGGTCTGACAAAATGATGAAGAACAGTCCATTTGTAAGCACTGAATAATTTGATCCCGTTTCCATACAGATTTCTTAATTCTCTCCCCAAAACACTTGGTGCTGGCACAGACCTGGGCTGGCACAGACCTCTGCAGGGTCAATGCCAAAGCCTCTGCTGTTGGTGCCAGCGTGGAATTTTGCTCAAGGTAAGATTTGTATGTTCTCCTGCTGGATGTAAAGAGCAATAAGGAGGCTTTTCAGCTGTCCCCCATGTTAACAACACTCCCGGTGACTGGCAAACTTGGGAGCTTTAATTTCCCAGCATATTTATTTATTCAACTGACTACCATAAAGTGCCTGTCACCTTGACAACGAGGCATTTATTTACAAATCTGGGAGCACAGAGTGGCACAGAGATACCTACACGGAGAGGAACATTCTGGGAAATGGCTGTCACTGCTTTCAGAGCAGTAACTCCTAAAGAGTGGTGGGAGGGGGGAGGCGCAGGAGGAGAGAACATCTCACAGGAGAGTCTGACGCACTTTATTGCTTCTTCCCAGGGTAGGTGTTTGTTATTTATATTTCTGAGCGTTGCTAACCATCTGCAGTTAATTAGGAACCAGCTCCTCAATAACCCCCTAAATGCCATGGGCTCCAACAGGTGTGAGCAGCGAGTAGAGATGCAGAACATGAAGAGGGATCAGGTCTGGAGGACGAGGACAAGCAGTGCAAAACTAAACCCAGACAACACCCTGTAGAGCCTCAGCTGGTGGCTCAGGATAGGACCAATTTGCTCTGCAAAATCTGGTCAGGATAATCCATATGGTAGAATTTGTTGCTTTGGGACCAAACTTAAATCTGCCCATATCCAAACTCCAAAGGACCTCAAGAAAACCTACAGCTCCATTAACCCAGGGCAGCTCCACCCACACAGCTGAAGAGGCAGGGTTATCTAAAGGCACCAAAAACCCACAGCCTGCATTTGAGAGAGAAAAATGAAGGTTATGTTCCTAATGACATTTTTATTTTTCTAAAATGAGAATAATTATGCTGATGAGAGCAAGATCCAAATGGCATCTAAGCCCTGAAGATCCTGCAGTCTTTTTGTGTGTGTGAAGATAGTGTACATTAGCACATACAGGAGGAATATTTTATCTGATGGAGGGAAGCACTCACAGACTGACTCTGATCAGACTCAGCTCCAGTAAAAAAACCCCAAATCCATGGAATCTACAAGTTCAGCTGTCAGTCCCTTCCCCATCAGAACCAGATGAACTGTCACACCCCCCCTTGCAGAAACCAGAGGGGCTGTTCCTCACAGCTCTGCCATCATCTCGGCTGGGCAAGGAACTTCCAGCTTGTCTCTGTCATTTATTAGTCACCATGAATCAAACCCTGCTCCGGGGCATCCCCCATCCTTGGGGTCCTCCAGTGCAACAGAGAGGTTGATTCATGGTGACAAACCTAAGGAGGAACAGGGACTCAACCTGCAGTTCCTTTCCCACCACCATGCAGAGTGGAGACAGGAACCCTCCTCCACACCACTGGCTGTGCACCAGTATAGTAGCAGTACTTACTAAAAGATACCATGCAAAAACACCCAAACCAGCTAAACAACCTCCCACACACCAGAAACGTTCAAGACTAGTAGTTTGATTCAGACATCACTGAGTGCAAGCTACAGAAACATCCTTTTCTGAATTGGCAGCTCTCACAAGGCAGTTTTTGGAGCTTTTTGCCTTCCCCTTCAAAGCCAGGTTGTGTCACACATAACAGAGCACACCAGGGAGCCAGAGCTGGCCAAGGGTGACACCTTCATCCCCCCTGCCAGCAAACACACGAGTCTGGGGTTTGGCATTTATATTATCTCTGGATCATGGGTCATCAACAGCTTTATTATTTCTCTTTCTTCTTTTTTCTTTTCTCCTTTTTAGAGATTATTATTATTAACAAAACCCCCAGTCAACTCCTCGAACGAGACCGATGTAAAATAAAGATCAAATATGGGACGTTCCCATGAGGTAATTCATTCAAGATAATCTCTGTGATAGCCCTCAGATGTATATATGTATATATCAATGCAGAATATAGGCGAGCTTGAAGGGACACCTGCTGACAGACGGAGACACTGCAAGCTGGAAACGAGAGGAGGATTTGGACAAAAAGGAAAGAACAGGATCTACAGGAGCATCCTTGGAGCCCTCCCCACCCTGAATCAGGACACGATGCTGTGCCACATTACAGTGATGCAGCACCAGTGCAAGGACACTTCCCTGCTTGGGGAGATTTCCCCTTCACCACCCTTTTTTTTCCCCCCCTCATCTTCTTCTAAGTGCAAAGCTTTCCAAGTCCTTTTGCTTCAAGCTGATCCTTGTAATTAAAAGAGCTGATAAAAAAGGCTTCGTTAAAGGGATCTGTATGTATTAGAGTTCATTAAAATGTAATTCCCACAGAACAGGACATTCTAATCTATCCATACTTGGAAAAAGAGGGAGGAATTAGATATCTCTCCCCTCCGCCCCGCCCTGCATGTATCTGTAGGCCATATGTGTTAATTACAACTTCCTTGTCTAAATGAGAAAATTATACATTAGCAAGTAGTTAACTAGTTATTAACTCAATTACTCTTCAGAGATTTGGGAGAAACTATATTCCCAGCTAAGGTGTCCACTGTATATTATTATTTCCCATGTTCTTCTATCTACAGAGAAGTTGGTGAAAGGATTAAAACCATATTAAAAACTGCTTAGGTGGGGTAAGTTACACAGAGAAATACTGCTACAAGCATTTTACAGGATGTTAACTGAGGGCTCCACTGATCCTCTCTATTCACACACTACCACACGCCTAAAAAGTCATTTTAATAACCAGAGGAACCCAACTTCTTTGGTAAATAAATCCCAGACCCATCAAACTGGCAGCTCCCATCTCCATACTTAGTTAAAGGTTATTTGGCTGAACTCCTGAGTCCAAAACAGAGAGGAAACACCAGCAATTTGGCAGATTTGGTCCAAAGAGGTGAGTTTCTAAGGAAAAATATGCAATTATGCAGGGATTCATTCATATCTGGTTAGTGAGAGTGGGAGTAAACTCTTTTTGCTTCCCAGTTTCAAGGCTCCCCTGGACTGGTACAAGTCATTCCATCCAGTACAGCCCTGTATGGGCTAAGATGGGCCAGAACAGGTTTAATCCTCAGCTGGGATGAACTGACTCCTTAGAGCAGCACCATTTTCTACCAGTTCATCTGTCCAGTGCATCAGCAGCTTCCCCTGATAAAACCCATTCCAAATATCAGTACAGAGGCTTGGAGAGAAACAGGCTCAGTTCTCCACAGATAAAGTTGCTGCCTTTTTCTTTTCAAGCTGCACACAGTAATACTGTTCACAAATGCTATATATCCTCAGTCTAACTGGCCTGTAATGAACTGTTGATAGATGACAGCAATCGTGAGTGACTGCTATTATATCTTATTCTGTGAGTGGCAGAATGAATAGCATGAATTCATTTCAGAGTAAATGAATACCTTCAAAGCACCTTTCATAAAACAGGAGCCTTCAAAGCGGGGTTACCATTTCCAAAGATTCAATATTGCTCCAATTTACTTTTCAGATGGAGGGCCAACCTCATCCTCATCACAGTCCTTTGAAGTGAGACACCACAGCTGAGTTTGGCTCAAAAATTTTAATACACAGGGTTTGCCTCCAAAAACAATTGTTACTGCACCTACTAATGGCACTGCATTGCATGGCAGAGCCCAGCCCTAATCTGTTCTCATGGTTGTACCAATCCTATTAATTTACAGAGAGCACAGACCCTTCCCTCTTTTAATTGGCTTTTTTTTCTCTGTCAATCTTTTGTTAACAACAACAGCAACAAGAGAAACAAATTTCAACTCCTTCACACCACGGGATGCTTATTAAAATTTTAAAAACAATCTCTAAAGTTTCTTGTGCTACTCTGCTGTGTCCATTACAGCCACCAGAACAGAGAGTGCCCAGAATGAGGGGGTTTTGCCTCAGGACCAAGGTTCAAGGTATGCAGAACATATACAAAAGCTAAGACATAGGTTGCTGTGCACCTCAAACAGTTTAAGTGCTTTGGATTGTTGCATTTTCCACGACACTTAAAGACTCTCTATAGGAGTCACAGAATGAAACCCTTAACTTTGCAGATATTACAAAATATGCTGCTCATGGTACTTCAAGGCTGCCACATCCCTTGGACTGCAACGACAGGATGATGTTGGGGATGTTTCCATGAAACCCAGAGGAAACATAAGGCCTGGTAAGGCACATGGAATTTGTGCTGTTTGCATTCAAACCAGCTTAGCAACAGAACAAACCCCAGAGGGACTGAAGTCCTTCTCTACAAGTGTGTGTGGCAGAGCTCAATTTAACACCACACCCCCAACACATGGTGCTTCTATTCCAAACTCTTGGATCCCACAGCCCAACCTCCAGGGAATTCCAGGCTTTATCCTGCAGCACACACCTCCTTAGTGAGGCAGGACAGACACAGGAATGTTGGCAGGGAGGATCATTGCCAAGAGCACTGAGTATCCGAGCCACTCCTGCCCCTGATGCCAAAGCAGATTCCCAACCACGAGGTCCCTGTTGAAGCCTGGAGTGCAGAGCATCCCTTGAATTGCTGTGTCCCTGAGCCCCAGGGTTTGTTCAATGAGCTGCCTCCCCAAACTTGGTAACTTCCCACTCCTCCTCCTGCAGGCACAGTTGAAATCATCTTCCAGCAGCTACAGTGAACCAGATAAAACTCACTGGGAATCAGAAAATTTGCCTCCCACTGTGTGTATTGAATCTTAGATGATGAAAATAAATAAATAAATAAGCCCTCGAGTTTCCCTCTGAACTGCAGTGTAAATACTTCTTAAGAGTCAAGCAAGTGGTTTGAAGAGCTTGTTTCACTTGTGCCATGCAAATATCAAGATTAACAGAGAGATTAATTATGTCCCATTTTTCTTCTTACAAAGGATACAGGCAGATTTAGAATAACAAAAATAAACCCTCTGGATTAATATTCATAACACAATGCTGAGCGGTACAAAAGCAACTCATTTTTTATGTAGAAAGGGGGAGAAAACAAACTGTCAAGAGTGCTCCAGAAGCATAAATACATATTAAGTAAGGAAGTCTCACAGGATGTACTTCCTCAGTCTGTTGGAAGAGGGTTGGGGGCTCAAAGAGGGTGTGCAACATGTCATGGTCTCAGGGAACGAAACCAAGTTAAAAAACTCAGAATCAAAGTCTGATTTGGGTCATGTCAAAACTTGTGTCTGTTCCTACCGAAGTTTTCTGTTCATCCTCATGAGAACTGCAGTCTTTGGCTCAGGTCTTGCAGCTCCAAAGCTCAGGAGGGGTTTGGTTTGAGGTCCTGGGCTGTGTCTGTTCCCAGCCAGGCCAGCACATCCCACAGGGACCACCAGACCAGCAAAGGAAGAAGCGTCACCATCTCTTCCCCCACACTTCTGATAAGCCCAAACCTCATTTCCAGACACTGAGATGAGAAGAATGTGATGTTGCCTGAGAATCAAACCAATCCTGTAATTTACAGCAGGTTCTGACTGAGGTAGGAGACCTTTTCTGGCTATTTTTAAATTCCTGCTCCACCTAAACCTGCACTTCTCCAAAAATTGCACATCACACACACGACTAAAACATTGCTACGCTGACATGGGCTCTTCTGAAGAGCAGCAGCAGTGCCAGGTCTGGAAGTTCTTTGACAAGCTTTGAATTATTTCATTTAGCATTTCCAGCTCACCATGTATTTATGAATTTTATCAAGTAAATTTTTAAAAGACATTTATTTAGACAAGCTTTTTGTTTCACCTTTCACTGGTAATCAGAAAAATCAAGGAGATCAAGTCAGCCCTTTAATGACATTTTGACTTCTCTTTTGGAGCACTCTAAGGTAACAGCCTATTTCATATATTGGATGCAAGAGAGACAGTACTTAATACATATAATTATGCAGTTTGCAAATGTGACAGCTCTGATGTTGCTGCAATACAAGTCTATGCAGTTAAATTAGAATTATAATGACAGTAATTACACTAATTAGCCTTTTTTTTCTAGTTTGTTACCAGCAAAGTTTTGCATATTTACGTGAGTAACAGCTACTTCTCCTTTCTCCTCAAACCCACCATAACCAGTTCACTGAAAAGCTCATTTATCACAACACTGCAACTCACGAGTTACACTCAGAGATGAAAATGCAGATGCCAAAAGGGTAAGATTTAAAATCCATATAATGTTTTTCACTAATTATTTACACGCACGGTCTACAACTGCAATGCTCAGAAGTTTAGACAGGCACAGGGTGAAATATTCAACGTAATCCACGGGCAGCACCACGATTTGGCTGCAAGGAAACACACACACACACACACACACACACACATACATAAGCCCCTGCTCTGCAGAAGACACAGAAACAGAAGGTTCCCAGTCCTCTGGCAAGGCAACAAGGCTTTGAGCAAGAGCTGTCCCTCAAAAAGCTTTCCTATCCTATTGCACTGCTAGGATGTGGAAAACACAATGCACTGCTGGCTCTGAATGCAATCAAATCCTGGTACAGGCTGCACTTCAGGAATCCCTGCCATCAGCTGGGTACGAAGCACTCAAAGAGGTCTTTACATCATCAAACCTACTTTCTCCTTAGATTGGCTTAGATGTGTCACTCCAACTAAAGCACTGCTGAAGTGTCCCCAACAGGAAACGTGCACAGTGTCAGGGTCACCAGTCACAGCACAGTCACTGCTTTGCTGCTGAATCCATCAAAGCCATCGCTGTCCCTCTGCACTTACTGCAAAGCTCTTGGTTATCAGGACACCCCACACTGCCAAGAGGAGACCCCCTTCCCTGCCCAAGACAAAGCTGAATCAGGAAAAACACACCTGGCCTTCGAAACAGATTCACAAGAACACAACTAAGGCTTCTCACAGTTCCTACTCCACATCAGAGCATGAACTCCTGCCCAGCCTGCCCTTTGCACAGCAGTGTCACTTCAGTCCTGAGCTGTGGTTCAAGGACAGAACAGAGCCACGGAATGGGTCATTAAATTTAACACTTACTCGAAACAGCAAAGGTTTGACTCCAATTGTGGTGGTGAAGCCCTTTAACTCACACCTCTAAAAAGCACTCAGCCAGAACCAGTGTGGTACTGACAGCCCCTTGAGCTGGTCTAATTAGGAAACCATGACTTTCATTCAGTGGAGTGAACAGATACCCACACTCTGCTCCAGCTGTTGTAACCTGCCTTTATCATACTTTATCACACTCCCACGAGGGAACAGCAATTGGAAGGAGCATTGTAAGTTAAGAAGAACCCAGATCTTTCTCTGTTGCCTACCAGGAGTGGTTTGTTTCCAAGAAAAAAATATTACAAGACAAATTAATTGTCTTGACAATCTGAGTGTAAGAGCTACTGAGCTCAGAGGTGCAGAGTTCACATAGAACTGGATCCCTTCCAGATTCTGTTATTCCTCTGGGCTTTCCAGTGGCAAAACTTGATGTAAAAGCTCACTTTGTAGGATTCTATTAACCCCACGTTTATAAATAGCACTGTCCATATGTTTCCCTGGCCCCTGTAATAGCCACTCACCAGGCAGAGGGAAGCCCAGCACAAGCTGCTGTACAGAATGTTCTCCCCTGGCCTCCAGCACACCAGCTCCACTGCACAGTCTGAAAGACCAGCAGGACGTGGGTTACAAGGACACAACTCTCACTGAGTGGGTGTGGGGTTGTGTAAGTGGCTGTGCAGAAAACTTCAGGTCATGTAATGCTCCATCTAAACCATGTCATACATTAAGTAACTCTGCCAACAGCTCCAGTCCAGGTGTTATTTGAAAGACAATAACACCTGAAAGATTAGGATTGACTGAATCTCAACACAGACACAAAAATGCCCTCTGAAGGAGTCTGGTAATGAAAGAAAATATAAGAACGAGCATGTTTTGGTTTTCAATTAAAACAGAAAAGAAACAACCCTATAAATTTATATGTATTCTGTATGTTCTAGACATATCACAAATCAGAAAAGAGGTTTGCACAAAGTAATGTGTTTATCCTTGAAGCTAGGGGGGAAAACATTAGAAAAAGCCAAAAGTTTAGGTCTGTTGGGTACTGGTTAATATATTATAGAATAGCCCAGATCATACCAATGTACTTAATACACCAGAACATTCCAGGGAAGCCCATGAGTATCACACAGTCATGATGAACAGCTGCTCTATCTTTTTGATAACTCTATTACTTGAGTTCAGAGAAGGTTTATGGACTAGAAAGCCTCAGATATGGTCATGAATGTTTGATGCCTTTGCACACAGTTATTGCTGTAACTTCCCTCCTTGTTGGAATTATGACATTCCGACAGCCTGTGGTCATTACAGGGCAAGGGGAGCAGCACAAGCAGGAAAATTATGCACTTCCCACACTACTGGGTTATTTCTTTAAACTGAAATCAGTGCTAACTCATTCAACACGTTTCTCAGAGATAACAAGTATGGTCTTTGAAACTGCAGAAGGAACTACCAGCTATTCACAGTTGTACAATGCCTAAACCCAAGCCTGGTAATGTGGGGTACCTTCAGATCTCTTACAATCTACTTAGAATGACTGAAGAAGAGAAAAATCCCCAAAATACACAGGATCATTTGAATACCGAGAGAAACTTTGCATTCTTGCCTTTGTCACATTGAAGAGAGCACCGACTATTTTAAATTTTTAAACAACCCAGCACAGAGAGACATTCCCTTTCTCTTCTGCAAACACTGTCCTGGGGGAAGCAGGTTACAAAGGTGATCAGTGACAAGAATTTAACAAAGCTGGAGTGGCCAAAACAACTTAGTTCTAAAGCCACACAGACCCAAATTAAAATCCTCATTGGACCCTTCCTTATGTGCAAGCTTTCCCTGCCTCTCTGTGCATCCCACAGAGCTCTGGCCCTCAGCCCTGCCAGGCTCAGCCCAATTATAACCAAGCAACCCAAGGGATATTTTTTTTATATTGCAACATTACCTGTAAAATGCTCCAGTCATTTTCTGTCATTATTTGTCACAGCAACGGCGCTGGGGCTGTTCTCTCCTGGCCCTGCCATTAGTTTCAGGCTGAACTCCCTGCTCGTGCTGCTCTTTGAACAAGCAGGATATTGATTTGCTGTCCTGTGGCACCTGGGAAAGGCCTGAGCTCCCTCCTTGTGCTGCTGCCACTCAGCCAGATCCCAGCTGATTTCCATCCCCATCAAGCACAGGAAGAGCACAGGGAACCAGGTGGCACATCAGTGCAGCCAGCCAAGGTTCTTCCCATTGCCATCCCCTCCCATCCTCATTTATATCCCTGTGACAGGGTCTAGGAGGATTCCTCAGCTCCCAGTTCCCTACTGTGGGGATGCCTCCAGGAGGATGCTTGTTATGATCTCAGAATTAGATTGTGCTGTATGGCTTAGGGGCAATTCAAGCAACTTTTAATAGAATCCTTTCATTTTATCTTTATTCCAGGAGATGAAAAGCTACTGCAGCTCTTCATCTCCACAGCTCACCTTCTTCAGTCTTAATGCCAGGCTGCAACAATATTAGAGCAATATTAGAAACCCTCTTGCACAGGGGTACAGGAAACACTATTTGCATTCTGTCTCTAGTCAAGCATTTGTTGGTCATGGTTTTTAACCTCGAGTGGTACTGAGAAACTTAATCAGATTGAACCAACCAAAAATAGGATTATCTGAGTGTGTGGGGTTGGATCCAGCCTCACAGGTGGGCACTGAAAGTCCCCACATCCAGCCCAAGGGTTGAAACAGACACCAAAAACAGGCACCCAAGCCAAACAAACAAGCCCCAAAGCCAAACACACCCCAAAATCAAACAAACACACCCCAAAATCAAACAAACGAGCACCAAAGCCAAACACACCCCACAATCAGCCAAACACAGCCCACGTGGGAACCTGAAGGCTGAGCATCAACAAACACAGTTGTTTCCCCTTGCACCTAATAGTGCATTATTGATGTGCTGCATGCCGAGCTTTAAGGGTTAAATTAATCCAGTGTACATTTTAAGTAACAGCAGTTTAGCACTTTGCTGTGCTGTTGATCCTATTTTCTAAAAGGACATTCCATAAATGGCATTTTTTTTAAGCACTGTGGGAGTCTTTTATTACTGCTGTAATGCAAATCAAGCAGTTACGATCCCCACAAACTGATCTTGCTCTTCAGAGATTAAAGCCCCAGGGACAGAATTATCTTCTGATGAATTCGACCAAATGGATTTTCGGGGCTCTGATGATCCTGCTGGTGGGTGTCTGTGGGCATGTGTCATTGTCCCCCAGCAGAATTTACATTAAGACAAATGAAGAATGCAAAAAAATAAACCCAGATTGTGGATATGATTGTGTCAGCATAAACATACTTTATAATTAGATTGCTATTACCAGAGAGTAGGGGAAGAAGTAAACCAGTATAAATCACTTTTATACTAACCTCATTGCATCCACCCAGGAGTTCATAGCAGCATAACTCTTTGCTAAAAAAATCATGCCCCTTAGCAACATTATTATTCCAGTAAAATGAAAATGCAGACTAGGCCTTAGATACCAATTAAACTGCACTTGACAGAGATGTTATTGGCTAAATAGAATAAATGTAACAGAACAAAAAGCAAGATGAATAATGAAATAAGAAATAACAGAAACAGATATCTGTGATATTGTCACATTGTCCAGTGAGCCAATGAGGAAAGCCATGGGGAAATTATTATACAAATCATTTAAGCAATTTCTTTGCTAAGAGAATGCTGGTAGTTCAGGGGAGTCTGTTAAATCTAAATGCACTGGAGTGAATTCTTACAGTCCTTTGTGTCTGTGAATTACTGTGAAACCAAAAAGGGACCTCTAAAGGTCCACCACTTGATCAAGTTTGCTCCAGTGCCACAGAGTTATTCCAAAAAGTTAAGGTAATTCCCTTTCCTTTAGAAAATGTGGCTACTCAGAACGCTGAGTGATCTCTGGAAAGAAATCTGCAATGAACTGATTCCCAGGGCCAAGTCTGCTGCTGATATTGCATGGAAAAGAGTTTATTGCCATTGCCAGACCCTCCAGCAACTCCTACACAGAGAGCTTGGACTGTGTGCCCAGAGTCTATGAATTCTCACCGTGTTCACCTCCAGGTTTCCCCACAAAACCTGATCACATTCTGCTTCATGATGCCCTTTTTTTTTTTTTAATGCTTTCTCCCTGGTGGAGCTGCTGGGCTTCCCAGCAAAGAGAGGCAGGAAGGGAGAGAGCAAGGCAGGGGAGAGAGGAAAGAGCATGAAAAGAGCCGTGGCAAAGTGTCAGTGTGATTTATGGGTCACATATCGCCACAGAAAGGCTGGAGGTGGTAAGGAGCATGCTGTGGCAGTAATTTATAGTCCCTTGCTATGACAGACTCCCAGACTGAGGATGAAAAAGGTGTCATTAAAACAAAAGCAGGTTATCTGGGCTGTTGCTGTAAACAGGACTCCTCTTATCACAGCTGCTACAACCCTGGGTTGATCATTCCCTGGGAAATTAGCAAAGCTGAAAGGTTTCCCAGGTTCGCTCTGGGCCCCTTTGAGTCAGAATTCATCTGATCCTTCACTCCACTGCTCTGCTCTGTGTGCAATGATAAAGGCAGAGCAGAATAAAGGTGGGTTTGTGCTCTGCTGCTCCTCTGAGCAGGAACAGACACAGGCTGCTATAAACTCCCTTTTGGTCTGTAACTGGGAGGCAAGAGATTGAATGTTTTAGTTCAAACCCAAACCAAACTCATTTCACTCAAAGAGCTGTACCAATACTCATTTTCAGGCTTGAGCTCTGAACCCTGAACAAAGGCAGCTCTTGCAGGTGACTCTGCTGTTAATTGAGATTGTTTGCATGTCTCTATTATTAAGCATCCAGTGCAGGGGCCACATTTACAGTAGTGCTCTGTCCCCCACAACACTCTGCACTTAAAATTCAAGAATAAGTGCTACTGCTGTGAAAATAAAGCAAATTATACACTCCCAATGTCTGCATCGTCTCTGTGACGTCCCACCACAGTGACTCTTTGAGGTGTTCACACCCTGCAATCTCCAGCAGCCCATGAGCACCCCAAAGCCAGGTCTGTGCCTCTGAAACCTCCTCTTCAGTGTCAGTAACACTGCTGGAACACCCACGGAAATCTTCAGCCACAGCCTGTGGAGTGTGTGCCTGAAGTTCTGACTGTGCCACACTCCTGGGGGCCATGGCACACTGTGCCTTATCTTGACTAAATCAGCCTGCAGGTTTGGGGTGTGAGCACGTCCTGAATTTAATTTTTTCTGGTAAAATTCGATTGCTAAGAAAACTCCTGTAGACTTTTGAAATGCTGTCACAGCCATCCTCCCATCTCAGCATGCAGGCTCTCACAAATAGTGTTAAGTACCATCTCCATGCATTTGAATGTGGAGTCGACATCTCTAAACCAAAAAAAAACCTGCTCTCAACTGGAAGGGACTTACAAAGCATGAGCTATAAACTAAAAGCAAAGCCCATTTGGAGATGCAGCACTGCTGCTGTTCCCTTTCTGCCTCCTTTGCCTTTCCCTTGGCAGCAGCTGGGGCTCAGCAGATGTTCCCTGCACAGCCCCTGCTCCCTGGCTGGGCCTGCTGAGTGCCAAATTAAACTCAGCACTCTCCAAATTAAACTCTGGGGCCAGGAGAGGGGCTCTGCTTTGCTCCTTGCTCCTCTGGATCTCCCTGCTTGGATGTGATTTGGATCAGCCCTGCCTTGGTAATCCGTGTCCCCTCCTTATTTCCCAAACACCTATTTGAAAAGCCCCCTCCTTGAACTCTTCTGAGGAAGGATTAGGGAGCCTGATAAGGCACAGCATCAAAAATAACACAATCTGCAGGTGGACTAGGGATCAAAGAAATTAAATTGTCAGTAACCACAAAATCTTATTTCTCTTTCCTGCTTCCCATGGCCCCAAAGAATTCCACAGAGGTCACAATAACTCAGCACAAATCTATTTTTTTCACTTGTCATTCTTATAGTGACACAGTGTGAATATTTAAACATATGGTTTTATCCAAGAGTAACTTTAAGGTGAAAAAACATCCCTTTCTTCCCTGTGTGTTACAGAAGGACACAAATTAGTCTGTCAGAGTGAGTTTGTCTGGACTGGGGACTGGCTTAGAGCTGTGCTCAGCAGTGTTCTGTGCCCTTCATCATCCTGATCCAGCTGATGCTGAAATGCTGGGTCCCTTTTGCCTCCCACAGGCCACCAGTGTATGAGAGAGAGAAATGGACCTCACCAGCAATAGCTGATCCCATCTCTTTCACATCCCTCCAATGCCACTCCCAACCTGCCTGTATTCCCCCTGGTGGATCCCACTAGGGCTCAGCTACCCCAGTTATCCTCTCACCTCATGGGAAGCCATCATGAAGTACATCTGAAATCGTTTTGATGTGTTCACAGGATCAATATCTC
This sequence comes from Xenops minutus, assembly GCA_035221455.1. Lineage (NCBI taxonomy): Eukaryota > Metazoa > Chordata > Aves > Passeriformes > Furnariidae > Xenops > Xenops minutus. The sequence goes on along the minus strand of JAWWEE010000055.1, from coordinate 2,649,280 downwards.
CTCTTAACTGCATGAAGCAGACTTGCAGCAGCTCTCATGGAAGTGTCTCTGAAATTACAATCCCAGGCAGATCCAAAGTTATTTTCTTGCCAGGCTGTTCAAACCCTCCTATGATTTAAATCCACCAAGACCATCCTGCAGTGCTGTGCTGATGAACAGGATCTCACGAGGCTCCCTGAGACACCCTGAGAGGAGCACGAAGGTGATGGGTGAATTACCCCAAGTGCCCCATTTCCAGGCTCACGTGGGGGCAGCAAATCTTCACCAGTATTAAATAAGAAAGCAAAGAGGGAGGTGAGTCTTGTGCTCCTCCAAAGGGAGCCAAAGACAGTCTGAGTGTGGCAGCTGGAGGGAGCCTGATGGAGCAGGGATGTGGGGGGACAGTGCACAGGAGCACAAATACTCATTTATTAACATGCATGTTGGCTCTACCTGAAGCATTTCATCATGAACACAATTCTGTAATTCCAAACTGTGATATCTGAAAAGGATAAAGCCTTGGAAGCCCCAGCTGTCAGCTCAGCTGGTTTTACTCCTTTATACATGATGCAATGGAGACTTGGCCTGTTTTGTTTTTTTTTTTTTTAATAAGCATAATATAAGGAAAAAAAAAAACTGATGAGAGCTCATAGAATAGGTAAGAAAGTAATTTTTTTAAGTAAAGAGGGGCCAAAGATAACTTTTTTGGGGAGTATCTCCTGAGCTGCTCCTCACAGAGGGTTAGCAGTATGAGGCTGTCAGACCTAGTGGAAAAAGAAACTTGTTAAATCTTCTTTTAACATCATCTTTGCTTTTTCATTACATTGCCTGCCCACATTCACCCACACAAACTGACTGAAAGGTTCCTGAAGTAGATTTTGGGTTGCCCCCCTCCTTTTGTTCCCTGCTCGGCTGCAGCGTGACACGTTTCCCTTCCCCTGATTCCCAAACTGCCACAACAAGATAAGCCTTTGCCACCAACAGGCAATTCTTCTGCAGCCTGAGAGAATACATGGAAAATAAAATGAATCACATGAAAAAAACTGACTCAGAGAACTTGTGAGTGCCCAGGACCAGCAAAGTGTGTGTTCTGGCAGCCAGACATCCTTCCAGCAGAGCCCCTGCACAGCACAGGAAGGTGCTGCATTGCAAACAAGTGCTCCTGTCACACAAACAGGGGCTCCAGTGTCAGGGGATTAAAGCCTGCAATCCTTGTTTAGCCAAAGGAATTGCTTCATTAGCTTAGAAAACCAGGGGTCGGGTCTGAAGCCTTCCATCCAGGACAGAAACCCGACTTACTGACAGGGCTTCTCTCTTTCTAATCCTCCCTTGTGTTGACTGAACATTTTGGTGTGGATTTCTTGTTAAAAAAAGGGTTTGTTTTGCATAGCCTGGTGTTTTGTAATGGAAGGAGGGAAAGAAGCAAAAATGATCTCCCGAGTTAGTGATACGAGCCTGTCACCCCTGTTTGGAGCTGGAATTCTGCTGGAGACCAGAATGAAAATCCCTGGGTTCTATTTCCAGCTCCAGCATTTGGACTCCTTGGGTTCAGGAGGGTTCTTTTCTCTCTGCCTCCTTTCCCCTTTCTCTGTCTGAATATTCTGAATGCTTGAGGGAAGGGAAGCTCCACTGCACAGCACCTGCTGTATTGGCTGTTCTTATAAAAGAAAGTAACATTTTCTGAGGAGACCTTGCTTCAATTTGAAAGTAAGATGGCTCAAATAGTTAAAAGAAGGCATTACAACACCAATGAGAGTTGAGGCTTTGTGGGAAGCCAGTAAGAGACTTGACTACGCTCCTGAGACCTCCTAATCACTTTCCCAGATTCTGGGGTGGAGTGGAATGGTATATTCATATTCAGGCACTCTCTCAAGCTTTACATTTGTCTTTCAATAAAGGCTGAATTTCACAGCCTTTCACAACATGCAATTACAGAAAAACAGAGCTGAAGGGAATCTCTTGAGGTCAAGTGTTCAAAGGCAGCATCAGCAAGACTTAGCACTCCTCACATATTTCTCTAATCTCTCCTTAAAAATCTCCAATGGGAGACAGATCCAACAGATTAAGCATTGCTTCCTACATATTGTATTCTGCTTTAGAACTACTCCAGCCATTAGAATGTGGTTCTGAAAGTTTCTGTCTTTACAAGTTTTAGCTCCTTCTCTAATTAATATTTCACCATTGGCCTCTCAGTGTTTGAGCAGAAATAGCTGGTTCTGTCTCGTGGTTTCTCTGATGACTGGGGTGCTGACTGATGCTGTATTTGCTTTCTTTGCTAATCATGTTCTTCTGCAGCAAACAAAGCTTTGATGGTGACAGGACATGAAGTTAAAGAGAATTTAAAGCTCCTCCATGAAGAAGGAGGTGGCACCAGTGATGGAACTGCTCCCTGAGGGGTGGTGGATGTGGTTTAATCCCAGCAGTACCTCCCTGGCTCCCCAACAAACCCTTCCTCTCTCTCCATGTGTGCCCTCCTCAGCTGTTCATACAGCAGGAATGGGGATCCTTGGATCTGCTTCTGGACACAGCAATTGGAATGCAGGCCCTTTCCTTGGTGCTCTGTCTAATAGTTCATCGTGATGCCTCAGGACTTCAGCCTGCTGTGGACAATGTGCTGGTGTGAGCTGTCAACACAGAAAATACTGAAGTCCAAAGACATGTTCCCAAAGCCCAAAGTCAGACCAGCCAGTAGGATGATGCTTAAAACTTAACTTTTATCTACTTACCTACATCAAGGAGAGGGGAGACAAAGGGCTCTGAACAGGAGCAGCGATGCCCTTGGGCTGCAGAGACAGGCTGGCACAGGGATGTGGTGGCAGCAGTGGTCCAGTTCATGCTTTGAGTAGCTCTGAGTCAGGAGATGAAAAGCTCTTGGCATGTGGGTGTGCTCAGTCATCTCCCCTCCTGCAGGCTGAGTCGGCTGCTCCAGCCATGGCTTCACTGGTGCTGGTGGGAGCTCGTGCTGGCTTTACGTGCAGCATGAATGGGAATGCAGCTGCTGGATCCCGTGCCTGGAGAGGCCTTTTAATTCTCTTCAAAATCTCAGACTGCTGAGCAGAAATCACCTTGAAAGCGTGACCTGGAAATCTGAGAGTCTGAATTAAAAATAACACTTCTCTGTTTGAAATTAGGGATCTATAACACTTGATGGCTTGGTCAGACCAAGGTGGTTCTTCCTTAGCCCTGCAAGCCACATACCATTCATACCTCCTACTTTTCAGCTTCTTCCATTTCTTCCTCCTTGTGTGTTGTCCCTTGCCAGCCTGCCCCACTCTTCTCCCAGCTGTTGAAACACCACCACTAAATCCCAATGGTCTCAGCTCTTCTCCAGCCCATTTCTGCTGGAGAAGACCCCGTGGCTTCATCCCACTTATTTTTCCCCTTCCGTGTGGAGTTTAACAAATAAGTTTTCACCATGTTTTTGTTGCTTCCCCTTAGACAACAAAGTGCAAGTCCCCAGTCGTTGTAATTATTAGAGTATTCCTGGAGAAAATTGCAAGAGTCTACATTAAAGGGCTCCCTGCAGAAATTCACGCAGCAGGTAACCAATTTCTCTTTAAATAAAAGGCACTTGGAACAGCCAGGAGCTTAAAATAAGAGAAGGGAGAAGGAACAAGCAGGATTTTGAGGAGCAGCAGGATGATTTGCAGTGGTCAGGAACAGATAGTCATGCTGAATTATTTGGATAATTAGTCTTCATTATCAAATTGACGCAAATTACGTTGTAGTGCCAAGGTTGATTAACACGCTGGATGGACAGTTTGAATCCTTTGATTTTTTAATCTGGGTGTTACCAAGTTTAGAATAATACAAGACTTGGGTTTGAACGTGTTGCCAGCAGGTAAGATCATGACACGTCCTTTGTATGAGATAACTTTCCAACAAGGGGAATGCTACAGGAAAAGAGTAATATATGGTGTGGGAGCTAAAGAATCCTTACAAAGTGCACAAAGGGCCTGTCATTAACTGTATCCAACTAGTAAAATCAAGGAAAAGTTCTGTTTTCCAGACTTCCTTAGCAGGTGAAAGGAACAGAGGCAAACCCCCCATCAGCCAGCAGGCTGGAGGCTGATCAGGAGCAGTGCTGAGGGATTGCTGCTTGTCCCCACTGCTTATGGGGCAATTTAATTCTTTTTATTGCCACCATAAAAGTTTGTGCTGGCAAGTCTTCTGACAGAGGAGAACAAATCCCTGGGCGACTGTGAGCCAGATTGCTGTGGAGGTTCCTGATTGCAGGGGGTTTAATCTGCCCAGCAACACTTGTTAAATCCTGTATTTCCTTTATTCTCTTAAGAGAAGATTTTTTTTTGGGGGGGAAGGATCGCTCGGGGTTGCTCTTGTCTAGCAGAAGTGCTCAGTTAACATATCCTGGCTCCAGCTGAAGAGCTGCACTGTTTGGAACCGTGGGAGATAAGGAGCTCTTGGGACAGAAAAGCAACGTGTACAATCAATGCAAATTGGGAGGCTTTTGTACTTGCAGCAAATCATAAAAAGGAACTGCCTAAAATGGTTCACCTGCAGAAAAACAGCTGGCACGAGTTCTGTGCTGAACAGCTCCCTGTACCCCTACCCTGGCCATGCTGCCCTTCAAATGGTGGGAGATAAGAGGGGGGATTTGAGCCTGCTGAGCCCGTCCATTACTGAAATAATTTTCTGTATCTTTTAACCCCAGACTCTTAAAATTCTACTGCTGTACAATGGTGACTGTCAGTAAATGGCAGGTGATGGTTCTGTTTTCAGTGATGCCAACTCTCGGCGTTACTGGGTGAGTTGGCAGGGTAAGGTTGATGCAGGTAGGACAAGCTCACAAAAATTAGTCAGTGCATAATGTAGTATTTGCTTTGGCTCACTGGCTTTATCCTGGCTGTGGAAGGGATGGGCCTGATCCAGCAGCATCTGATCTGCAGGGATAGTTGCCCCTTCAAAATGTTTTCAGCTGACTCACACTAGCAGATGTCATTTGTCCTAGTTCAGCCCTGTGTCTCTCAGCCTAACCTAGTGCCAGGCATCCTAAACATGATTTACAGTCCCACGGAGCCAGAGCTGGAGATTTTGTAAAACAAGGAGCATGAAACACCAATCTCACCTTCCCTGGGGGTGTGAAGGCTGCAGTTCTATTTCTGCAGCAGGAATTCTTAAGTACAAACATGCTGTAACCTTAATCCGCTCTGTCCATCACAGTCTGGGCAGCCACCAGTGACCTGTCATTGCAAAAGAGCCTCCCAAGCTTGTCATTGAATTAAGTTGTGGCTTCTTCATTTGATTCTTTATTTGGGAAAGCAGTGGCTAACTCATTCTAGCTGCAAATTGCAAAGAAGCACTAAAGGAACTGAAATTGATACCTGTTTTCAAATGAGGATTCCTCCTGGAAAACAGGATATTCTGCTTGCAGGGACTGCAGTGTAGGGCTCTTGGCTTAGGCAGGAAGTTCTCTCCTGAGTAACAGAGAAGCAAATGGGATGTTAAGGGATGTTTTGAGTCTGCAGTGACAGCATGTCCCTCTCTTGTGGGCACAGAACTGGAGAGAAAACTGCAGAAAACTTCTTCAGTGAAGTTTTTTGCATGTTCTCTGCAGCCCTGATCACCTTGACCTCTGTGCTGGCCAAGCTGCCACCACCCTGTCCCTGCTGGTGCCTCTGCACTTGTCCATTCCCCATTTATACCTTAATGTCCCCACTGTGGGTCTCTACACGTTGGTACTTTCCTAGACCTGAGTGCACAGTTGGGTTTCCAGCTGGAATATTTGTACTTTTGCAAGGCTTCTCTGCAGCATCTGCACTCCCACTCCTTCCTAAAATTCCTGCAGCCTCTTTGGCCTGCTCTTCTTGCATGGAAGGTACCATAAGCACAGAGCTGTGAAAGGGTTAATGAGCCCAGGCAAAGTTAACAAGGGATGGGCAATAAATGGCTCCAGCTGTGTATAATTAACTGTAATACTGTGAAGTAAATGACTTTTATTGGCAAGCATGTCATAACTTCATTAAAAGTCATATTTACAGCCCTCTCACATGGAATGAGTACTTGTGTAGTCTGCAATTTAATGAGGACTCATTTTCACCTTGTTCCAATTATTTTCCACCCACCCTTCGTCTCAGTGTGGGGAGCAGGAAGATAAAATACAATGGGAGTGTAATTAAGGCTGGCACAGATTCTTTCAGGAAATGTTTTTCTATTCCAGAACAATCATTTCTATTGCTTACTTCTAATAATACTTAAATGTTTAAAATACATAGTTTTCTTTGTTCCCCAAAGGATTCTGTAAAAGAATGACTGTGGGAAAGCTTTTTCCCAGCCCAGAACCCCAAGAGGGGGCACCTGAGCTGCTGTGCCTGCTGAGCTGTGGTGACCTGGCCACAGCAGGGGACACAAAAGGAAATCTCTGTCACTTAAAAGTGGAAATTTGCAGTTCAGCTTCATTTCCATCTTGTGTGCTGTGAGGACCACGGGGAAAGCTCCAGCAGTGGCCAGGGAAAAGTCCTCCTCTCCTTCCAGAGGGAATTACTCTCCACCTGTGCTACCTCCTGTCGGCTCATGAGTTGAAATGACCTTTGGGAACTGCCCAGAGAAAAGTTGTTATCCCAGAAGGAAGCCCAGATTTACTTCTTTTTGAGGACTGCACAATGCTAGAGATGTGTGGAGAGGACAGGCAGTCCCATGTGGACTCCTTTGTAGCAAATAAGGCTTTTTCTTTAAAGCAAAAGCAGGTTTGCAATAGGCTGTGTCAATTTGGGACAAGGCTCGAGTTCTTGCTCCTCTTAGAGTTCCCTCTCATTTTGGAGCAGCTGGGACTGCCTGCCAGGCCATTAATTTTGTTCCTTTCAGAGCCTGACTTTTTGGTCTAGACTTTTTTTCCATGGCCTGTGCAGTGAGTTTAAGCAGACTTTGTTCATCACTGTCTTGTCATGGCTCTTGAGTGACACAAATCAAAGCCACCAGCCCAGGACAGTGCCAGCTGTGCCCCCAGCATGTGGAGTGGCAGCTCGTGGTCAGTGTTTCTGTTCCCTCACCCACTGCAGAGTCTCATCACAAGTTTCAGAGGAGATAAAATGCTCCTTGTTTGGAAAGAAGGTGGATGAACTTGCCTGACAGAGATGCCAACAGCATCCCTTGGGATCCACTCAAAGGTTCAGAGTGAAATAAGGGTTAGGGGAAATTAATTACTGGGCACTGTGGAAGTGACATGGTTAGAACCACATGATAAATATGATTTATCTCATGGCACTGTGTAACAGCAGCGCAGTCATTGTCTGCTGTTCTTACCAACACACACATTATACTTCACCACTAAGAAAAGGAATTAGAAATTCAAGCTCAAGGACCAAATCCCTTGCAGATATAAATCAGCTGAGCAATTGCAGCTTATAGTAGCTAAGCATTTGAGCCAGATATTCTGGATGTGCCCTTACAAACAAGAGGAAACCTCAGCAGAGGTTTGCCCTGATACCTGTCCTAGTTCTGTTTTGGGTGGTTCCCTCAGCAGTCAGGGATTCAAGGTGAGGTGTAAATGATGGAGCAGTGAGCCAGCAAGGTGGAACTGCCCACCTGTTTGGGCAGTGGCCTCAAAGAAACCACCTTGGTGCCATCCAGTGCCTTCTTTATTTCCTCCCACCTAAGGGGACAGTGGTAAGGCCAATTATATTTTTAATATGAAAAGCCTAATAATTGGGCAGACTCTAGATGCTCTCATCTCTCAAACAATTCAGGCTGGGCACGTTGTCTTCCAGCACTGAGTCTGTAGAGTGCAGTTTCCATGCTGAGTCAAGAAATCCTTGCAGCAGCTTCCTGGGAAACCTTGGCATGATGATGCAGGTATTGCTGTGCTCTGTCAGGGATGTTTTCCCATTCATTTGCCTTCATAAGGCTTGGTATTTGCTGTACAGCCTGATTTCCTAATTAAGATGCTCTCCTGCATCTTTACATCATGGGTAACATTGATGATTGTGTGATACAGTAATTGAAGAGAGCAATGATTAATTCTTGTGATAAAATTTGTCCTCGGAACAATTGATTTTACTGCCAGAAATGTACAAACTTCCCAATGGCAATACTTTCAGATAATTATTGTTATTAGTTTAAGCTTGTTTGGGGGAGGGAGGAAATGAAAAAAAATCAATTACTTTGTATTTATCACTAATCTGTTATGATCACTTTAATACAGAGGAGTTATAACTCAAGGCATGGTTTTTCTAATTCAGGAGCAATTGGAAAAGTTTACAGAAACTGTAAGGGCTGAAGAAACTGGATTTTGTGGGAGGTGATTACAGCTATTGAGCTGTAGGAATTTTTACTTCTAGTGCCTTGATGTTCTTAAATCAATGATGAATGAGGCTGGTGCCAGCAGCCTGGCCATTTGAGTTCCTTGTTTGTCCATAACAGCAATTATGGTACTCTCATGCTGGTTCATGCACTTGCATTTCTGGAAATGCCTTAAACTCAGAGACCTCATTTTTGTTATTCGGACAGTGAAAGGCAAACTGTTGAAATTGCTCTTTGCTGAGCAGCAGTTCTGCAAAAAGGGGGTTCTGCTGCACGAGTTAAACTTGCCTGGAGACTTGAAATTCATTCCATTTGAGTAGGATGGCTGTTAGTGAGAATTAAAGGAAGTCACTCTTGCTGTTCTTGCAGCATCTCATGTTCCTGCATTGTTTTATCCTGATAGGATATGGCTGGAGACCAGGAGAGCACAGAATGGTCCTGCTTTCTCACAGCCTTGATCAAAACTTTCTCCCATAAATTTTCCTTGCAGTTTAAGTGAGGAAATGCCTCTAACCTTTATGCTGCTTGGATATTGTGGGAAAAATAGCACTTTGCTTGATTTTTATAACACTTAAAATTTCTATAGTAACAAAGCCATTAAATAGAAACTCCTTTCCCTGCACACACCCTCCCCAATCAGTAGGAGTGGGAAGAGTGTCCAGTCTGATCAGGGAAATCAGCTGTAGCAGCCCCAGCTCTGGCAGTGCCTGAACTCCAGGCTCTTCAAGCAGCAGTTTTGTGCTGCTAGGGCAGATTTTAAGCTGATAAATCATCAGGGAATATTCTTTGAATAGGCTTCTAAAGGAGATGTCAGGAGCAGGAGGCACGGTGGGGGAAAAAGGAGTTTTCCTCTGCTGGCCACCAAAGGAGGTGTTTATTGGGAGCTGCAGGCAGGGCAGGGTGGGCTGTGCTGCAGGAGGGCTTGTATTTGGAAAGGAAAAATCAGGTTTCCACAAACTGAAACCACAGAAGAGCTTCCCCATTCCTGCCCCAGAGAAGAGCTTCCTTCCTGCAGAAAGGTTTGGGACACTGAGCTGGGGCTCAGGAGGGAATGTGCTCACCTGGGTGTTTGCACAGGTGAGTGTCTGACCCACTGCCCACAGAGTCCAGGGCTGTGAATGCTCACACACAGAGCACAGTGTTTGCACTGCTGGAGAAGCTCCTCTGAAATTACCCCCCAAACAGCAGGGACTTGGCTGTGAGCTGTGAAATGACTGAATGCAGGAGTGAGAGCCACGTGTACCTGGACTGTCTTCCCTCCAAACACTGCAGGAAGAGATCAAAGTACTGGGCATATCCACAGGACAAAATTTCATGTTATGCATCTATTTTGGGGCTAAACATCTTGCTAGTGTCATTACACACTTAAGACCTTAGTACATGTACCCTAGGCTGAGTTGGATTTTATTTTTTCTTGAGCGAGTCTCGTTAGTCAACCTTTTAACTCCAGGAACACTAAGCTCAAACCAATTATTTCCTGAGTTGGTGAAATGAGCCCTCTATCCACTTGGTAATAAAAGAGCCTACGAGGTGTTCAGGCTGTTATTGGCCCTGTCAGAACTTCTTTTCAGTATGTAAATCTGTGGCTGGTTTTACAGTGCTGGCTATGGAGATTCTGTGGCTGATCAATATCTCGTGGGCAGTGAGCCAATGATAAGGCCAAACTGAGTAATGAGAAGAGCAAAGAACACACAGACTTGATGCTCTGAAGCTCCACCTCGAGTGTGAAGATTTAGGGAGCTGCAATTAAGCTGTGAATATTTCAGACATTTACAGCATTACAGTCTGGATGATTGTGAGATGCATTGGTAGGGACAGGGTGACCACAGTAAAGGACAAATCTTTGACCACTGAAACGGGATACTGGCACCAGATAACATGGGGCATGCAGATGTTATGAGTGATGAAACACCATGCTCTGTTGAGTTACTGGGTATTTATAGAGATTACAGTGGCCCTGGCAAGATTTGGGATGTCACTTTGCTAGTTCTTCAGTAAACTTAGCACAAGTCCCAGCCAGGACCATCAGCCAAGCCTCGAAGGATGGCAAAAGCCTAAACTGAGCTGATATTCTGGAGGAAACTGCAGGGGAATGGGGAAACAGGACAGTCCTGTGGCTGCAAGAGATCCTGTGTGTCCTCTCCTAGCTGGTCTTCCCTAAATTCTGAAAGCTTCATGACAGAGTTGTGTGAACCAGTGCTGGTAAGGAGTATCAAAATGCCAGAGGATGCCAACCTGCCCTGGGAACAATCAGTCTCCAGGTCAGAAACAACAATTTGTGATGTTAGACAGATAAAATTATGGTTCCTGCTCTGTAGCATATTCATCATAACAGTGTAATGATTGCAGTTGTTCTGCTCAGCACTGCAGTGCATACTGATGTGGCTTTGGGGGGTGTCACAGCCCCGTGGCCGTGGGACCCTCCCCAGTGTGCTCAGCTGAATGCAGCCCTCACACTCTGCTGGCTGGACATGCAGGGACTGTGAGTGAGCCTCCCTGAATGACAGCTTGGTGTTATGATAAGGTGCAGAACATGAAAACACACTCACTAGGGCTTAATGAATGCATCCCAGCTTAAAATTAATTCTGCTCTCAGGGATTGATCTGGACTTCGAGATCAGTAGCGTAGCAGAGGCTGCTTCCCTTAGTCCTGAAAACAATTTTCCCAGCAATGAAGATTAATCCCTTTATATTGTGTTGATGAAATAACAACATGATCATAAAGCATAAGAGAACAAGGAGAAGTTGACAAAGTATGTCTTTGATTAATTGCCATAATAGATTGCAGGTTGCTGACTGAGGAAATTTTTTCGGTGCTCATTTTTCAGTCTTTTAAAACTTTAATGCACAAAGAGAAGACAAAGAAAAACCAGCTGGTTAAATGCTGTGCACAATTTAATGTGTGTGAGCCACCTAACAAAGCAGTCTGGAGGACAGCTGTGAACTTGGGCTCAGAAGGACAGAGGAATGGCACAGTGGTTAACGTGATAAAGGGGGGCTGCAGACAGACCCACCTGCAGTTCTTGGCTTCCCCTTGGGTATCTGTGGCCCCATCTAAATTATGTTACACCTGAGCTAGGAGACAGTAACCCCCTTAGCCTGCAGTGCAGTGGAGCTGTGCATGAGGTTGGGAGGAGATCCTGGTTCACTGGGGAACACCCAATACATTAAAGGTGACCCCTTGTGCTGGGGGACTTTGGGACTGGATGTCTCAGGTTGTGGTGCTGTGACAGAACACGCAGTCCTGAGGTAGGAGATGTTACCACTGTGGGGTGAAAGTGGCCTTGTTTTGTTAGAACTTCTTGGGAAAGCAAGATTACTTCTTAATCTTCTTATTCAGTCATCATGCACTGAAATTCTCTTTGGTCTTTGATGGTCTGAGGAACCAGGTTGTTACTGGGAATCTGCAGGTGATTAAATTGAGGGATGGGGAAGCAGAATTTAAGTTCTACAAATCCAGCTGTACAGTTTTCCCAGGAGCTCCTTCTCTTCTGACTCCAACAGGGACAATGACACCTCAGAGTCCGTGGGTTGACACCTCAGTGCCACTTCTGAGAACGTGAGCCAAAGTGACTTCATTTGTCAGAAAATCAGTGCTGCAGACAGGTCCAAACCCAAGGTATCCCCACTCTCCCAATTAGCTCCGTTAATTAGAGGAAACAGTGCTAGTCATTAAGTAAGAGTGGATTGTTGCTCAGCTAGGATATGGTATGTACCTTCCCAAGGGATTGGGAATGGGTCCCAAATGGGGCCCCATGGACCTGTAAACTCGGAGCTCCAAAACGAGGAAAGAAAACAAGACCTGCTAAGTGCTGTCATATTAGAACCAGCTCAACTATTTCAAACCTTCCCTGGAGAGACAAGTAATTAAAGCACATCTTTCCCCCTTCAGATGCCAATCATGCAGTTCTAAAGTGGGTCAGCACCTGTCTTGTTAAACAAAACTCTTGGTGCTTTGTAAGCAGTGCAGCGTGTCTTGGGAGAGGAGGGAGGGTGCAGAGAGAGAATCAGAGTCCTGCAACAGGCTGAGATGCAAAGAAAGTGCTCCAAAGTGCCTTTCTTAGCTTTTTGGACCTCCAGAGACATCTACACGTCCTAAAAGAACCCCCAAGGTCCTGAAGCAGGTGGTGCATAGCATGAAGTTAAGCTTTGCAAGCTGTAAAGGGGGGCACACAGACGGTGCTTCCCGGTGTCCATGGGTTATGTGCATTATTCCCTGCCCAGGTGCCTTTGGTACCTGAGCAGTTGACTCGCTGGGATTGTGAGCTGCCTGGTCTGCACCACCACCTGCTGGCTGACACCACCTCTGCTCTGGGTTTGGGCTGTGCTGCAGGAATGGGCTGTGCTACAGCACCTCAAACCACAGGGCAGAGAGCTCTAGAGCCAGGGAAAACAGGGATCTGGAGGCGCTGCTTCCCTTGGGCTGTGGGATGGAATTCTATCTATTTACCAGCCCTTCCATGGGTGCAGATTATCGAGCACTGCACACTTTGGAGAAGGGAAGTTATTCCTGTGCAAACACCTCATTCAATAATGACTTAATGGCCCATCATGTTTGACCGGCTCTCTACTGTAATTGTTTAAAGAATTTATGGATTTCTTGTACTTAATTATCTAATTTTTAATTATGGGTTAATGAGATGATAAACCAAATGAGGGAAAGAGTGCTCAGTTTGAGCTGCCTTGGAGCAATAAAGCAGCCCTGAAAGGGGCACATCTACCCCGAGAACTCAGCAGAGGATAAGCATGAGTGCATAATCAGACTTTCCCCCTCTTTACTTGTCCTGAAAGTGGTTCTACCTTTGGAGCTTCCCCATAATTTTTTGCTTTTGAAATGGAAAATGGTCAGTCTTCAGCTTGGCCATCAGTTACTTTAGATATGCTTCACAAAATTTTCTTTGCATCCAGTGTGGCTGAAAATTGGATTAAAATCTCTTTATCCAGGCCCATGTTATAGCATTAGGCATGCTTAGCTTCCACTGGGAAGGGGGATGAGGGAAGCAGAAGAAAATCTTTTACATTCTCACTGAAATTCCCTGATGTGAATGTTCCAGGTCCAGGCATTACTGTAAAACCCCACAGGATTTCACTGTACTGTGTGTTATTTGCTCAACTGGCTTGTCCACACATTACAGCTTTTTCCTGAGCTTCAGCTGTTTAAAATAAATTCACCATTATTAGTGCTATTAGAGCACTGCACACAGCTAAAATGCCTAAGAAGGATTCATCCTAATTCAGCTGAATAGAATGGAAGAGACTTCATTTCCTTTGGCTTTTGGGAACCTTTACATCCCATCTACTCTTTGTTCATGGAATATCTGTGCTTCTGTCAGGAGTGAAACAAGTGTAATTCTCCATGCAAAATGTCCACGCACCTTGAGCCACAAAACAAGGACTTGTGAATTCTCCCTTGTGCTTTACAGGTTTTACATATTTTAACCACACGTTTAGCCACATGAAAGAGTTTCTGGTTTGATTTTTACATGATGGCATGTTGCTGTTGTATTCAAATTGCTAGCACTCTCTGTGAGAGTGTTTCTGCAGCACATCTTTAGACATTTCATCATTATTCTCTGTTTAAAATGTCAACTTTGTTCTGACAAATCTTGTGTGCCTGGTTTGAATAGCTTTACAAGTGTCAGAAATAGTGCTGCAGACTGCATCTTTTGTCTCCCAGGACAGCAAGCATGAGAGATTTTTGGGGCAGGATGACAGGATTTTGAACTGGCACTGCAAATTTCAGGTTGTTCCTGTACATCAGGATTTTCCCAAAGTAAAGGCTAGGGAGGACTGTTTTGCTGCAATCCAGAATGATGGGATTCAACTGTGCCAGCAGCCTTTTAATGGTGTTCTTGCTGCCTCAAGTGCATCCCACCTGATCATGCTTTGCTTTGGCTTCCTGTCCATCTTATCCCTCTCTGGGCAAGCAGATCTCTGGACTTACAAGAAGCTGACTGCTCTCTATTCTACTCAGCCTCCTGTCCCAGGGCTCCTTACCATGTTCTCCAGGTGCACGAGAAAGGAAAGGCTGGGAACCAAACCCTGGCACACAAATCCCAGTTGCTTCAGCTTGAGGGGGGTGTAGCTTCTCCTCCAGCATCAAGCCAAGGCTGGAGCCAGCACGACATCCTCACGAGCTGTTGAGTTGATGCATCTTGGCATCATGTCCTGAAATTCATATCCCAGCCCACCCTGGGGCAACAGGGCTTGTGTGTCAGAGCTGGTTCCTGGAGTGTGGGGGAAGCTGGGGCTGGAAATCTGCCACAAGGCTAAGGGGGAAGGAACAGCCAGCCAGCCTGTCTTCTTGGAATGAAGGTGACAGGAGCTCCTGTCCACACAAGGAGCTCTGCCAGGTCTGTGCTCTCCCTGCAGTCACAAGAACCTTCTGGTCTTCTGCTTCCCCTGGAAACCCTTCGTGGAGGTTGAGAGGCAAATGAAGTGTTTCCAGTTAAGTTCTCTACCAGTGTCAGTACACACTCTGAAACCTGCCTATGGATCAAACACAGTGCAGAGGCAAATGAACATCTGTGTGAAAGTTGGGGGACTTTAAAACTTGTTTCAAATGTAAAGTCTCTCCCTGCCTTGTTTCCCCGTGGAATTGCATTTTCAACAGAGAAGCTGTTGTAGAAGTAAAAGCATCCTAAGGAAAATGAATCACAATAAAAAAGCAATTTAACAATAAGTGCAATTCCCCCAATTTTTCTTGTGTGTCCTGGTTTCTGGTCCTCGAGGGATAGCTGTGTTTTCTGATCTGTACTAATACAAAATTCATATTTGTCTGGGCTATTATGTGCAAAATAATCGGTAATCCCTCAGGTTGGAGTGAAAAGCCAAGCCAAATATTACAGGAGACCTTTCAATTTTGAAAGGTTTCAGGAATAAGCACAATACAAACATATAAAGGGATCCAATTATATGTAAACAAACTGTTATTGCAGCCTCCTCCTTAGAACACACAATTAGATTGCCAACAAGATTGCTTGTGGATTACTGGGATTAGGCATTGCATTCAGAGGCTTATGAAGTACCAGGAATTTCGTTTTTCCTGCATCTTCAGGTTGTCAGACTCAGTTATCCAAGGCTTGAGGGTTCCAGCATGTGCTGCTTGATCTCAAGTGCAGGTATTCCTGGGAACAGATGCTGCCCTGGTGAAATGTGGCTCCTGGTGATAAGGAAATGGTTAATCCATCTCTAACAAAGACTGTTTAATACTCAGCTTACTGAGCAACCTAAAAGTTAATTAAAAGAGCACTGCAGACATAAAGAAATACAGAATTAAAGCTGTCTCATTCAGATAAAGCACTGAAATCACAAACTCTGCCACGGGGAAAGGGAGATACATCTCATTTTCTCTGCCCATAGAATACCTGGGTCTGGAGAAATCCCAGAGTAGGCGATTTAGCTGGAGTTTTTCTCCATCAGCATTTACCAGAGCCAAGCTCTGTTTCAGAATGTGATGGATTCTCACTGATATATCTATAAAATATGCCTGTATTTCAACACAAGTTTTAAGAAGGGAAGGTCCTTAGGATTGCTTTGACCTTCCACTCATTTTTCAGCAAGCCCAGACTGCACCCTTGGCTGGCTGCTGACAAGGAATTCTCTGTCCTCAGGTAGGAATGGAGTGGTGTCTGAGATAATTGTGACCCATTTGCTCTGAACACGAGCTGGTGTTGCATCACTTATCTTCTGTGGTCACAAAGAATGAAGAGAAATTGCCCAGGTGCATGTCCCCTTTCTGAAAGTCATGTATGTATTAGTGCCAGCAGGACTATTGATTTTGGGTTTCCCTTGACTTTTTTCTTTTTGGGAAGTAAAATATGAAAAGATTAGAAAAACTCCATTTCTGAGGTGATTAACAAAGTTTAGGCTGAGCTGGTTGTCAGTGAATTAAATGCTAATGACCAAAAGGAGAGATGGGGTTGTGCCAGTCAGAGAACCTTTCTTTTTATATACTCTTTTTTCCTTGTTTTGGCTTCCTCACAGAAGCCTCTCTGTGGACGTAACAGGGAACCTGAATGATGGGCTCAGACTCAGAGATCAGGGGGAAATGATGCTGGGTAATTATGAAGAAAAAAAAAATAGGATATTTTCTTGCAGGAATGGTGAAAATGAAGATCAATTTTAGTTCCTATATTTGTCCCTTTACTGTTGTCTTAAGGAATACTGTTCCTGCACACGGTGGGGCTAAGAATAGAAGTGGGAGGTGTGAGGTTGAGGAATGAGGCAGTAAATCAGAATTTTAATGCTATTAAAATCTATTGATTGTGCTGATTAATTATTGCTAGGGCTGATGGGAAGGCCAGACTCTATAAGCTAGTTTAATTATTTTCCAGTTACTGTTAATCTCAGTTAATGAAAATTCTCTAAGCCAGAAAAGAGGTGACACAAGAAATGACTGTTACTCCTGAGACTCTTTCTTAATCTATAAAACATCAAAGATGTCATTGCAAGCATCTTTGCTTTGCTTGTATTTTATTTTTTAAATGATCAAAACACTTTGTTCTCGAGTTCTTGATGAATCAGCGTGTGACAACTCAGTGAAGATCTAAACAGGGGCTGATCCCTTCTCCTGGAGAAGTGGCTGGTGGTGACTCAGGTGCCTGGGCAATGTGGGGTTTGTCAGATGTGTCTGCACAGCCCATCTGTCAGGAGAAACCACCTCTTGGGCTGAGATCCTGGAGGGTATTCACGTGCCTAAACCCTCAGTCAGGGAGAGCTGAAGGGCCCAAAGGACTTTGGAGAACAACATAAACCACTGGCTTTAAGTTGCTCAAAAATGCCCCATCCAGCAGAGATTTAGGAATTCCATCTGATTTGATATTTGATATTTGATTATCTGATTTGATAATCAATGACACAGGGGTTGGCTCCGAGTTAAACAGACCAGGGAGGCAGAACTTGATCTGATCCTATTTTCTAAATCTGTGAAGGCCAGGAGAGAGAAAGGAAAACACCTGAGCAAGCACATGGACTGCTGCTCTGCCCTGTGGGAGCACAGGGAGAGAGGGATGAGCAAACTGGTGGTTGTGGGGACCCTTGGAGGAAAGCACAGTGCTCTAAAGCAGCTCCACATGTGTGCCAGGCAGAGCAAACTGGGCAGCTGGGGGGAAAACAGCATAAGGCTGGAGCTTTTCATTCTATTTTGAGGAGTTAAATAAGATAAAGGGCATGTTTCTACTACAGCTTGCTGAGTCACGTGTGGAGACCCAACTTTGGACATGCCATGAGGTGATGCATAGGCACAATAACAGAGTGAAATTCAGTTAATTTGCCTTAATTCATAGCTTTAATGAGTTTTTGAACAGACTACAAACACACCCCATTTCTGTTAAGATTCTTGTATATTCATGTGGTGCAAATCACAGAATGGCTTGGGTTGGAAGGGACCTCAAAGATCATCTTGTTCCAACCCCCTGGGCAGAGTTTTTCCAAATAGATGCTGGGTTCACTTGCACACTTTGACTGGAAGACAGGCAGAGCCCTCCCTGGCTTGTTCTGTTCTCTCAGAACAGTCTTGGATTGTTGCTGGAGAGGGGGAAGGACATCTCCAGCTGGCTGTTTAGGAGGTGGTATCACCACTGTTTCATCACACTGGGAAAGCCTGGACTTGCTGGCCCAGTTGGTCCCTTCCAGTGTAATGTTTCTCTGTTGTTTTGGAGATGTTTTCCTGCTGCAGGTGAACTGAAGCTGCCACAATTTTGGTTTGAACCTTTTCTTGACTCTTTTCAGAACCTTTACTAGATTCTACTACACTTTATTTTTTAAATGGGGGGCCGATCTCTTTGCTGCAGCACCATCTCAGTGAGAACAGCTGGCTTCGAAACTTCTCTTTGGAAAAATAAAGTTAAAATAGGGCTGGTTTTGAGCACTCCTGGCAGATCTGTCGTCTGTTCCTCAGCCCAAATGACAAGTGAGTTATACAGCAGGGCTTTGCAAAGTTCAAACCATATTGTACAGCAGATGCTGTGATTCTGTGATTCAGTAAGTCCACACAGACACCCCACTGTCATCTCCTTCCCCTGCAGCAATTTATGACCAGCTCTCTTGGCAGTGTTGCATTCTGAGTGCATTAGTCCTAAAGATGCATTAATCCCACCTCTGCCTCTACATACTTTTTGGGAGTTCAGCTCTCTACCCCTCTCCTATCATCTTCATGCAGTGGATTTGTTCTGCACTGGTTTCTTATTAGCTCCAAGGTGATCAGTTTGAGGAGTTTTCAGCATTTTCCCTTTAGTTCACTAGTTCTGGTCTTTCCAGACTTCGTTTGCCTCCAAATCCCACAGCAGCAGTAACATCCTTAGAAGGAAATGATGGTTTTCCTCTTCCTGTGGTATCTTATTTCCTAGTCAATCTTGCCTTAAAATCCTTTGGCACTTCTCCACATGTACAACACCAGGTAGTGCCTGTGGGGATTATTTCAGACCTGTGAAATTACTGACCCTTGCCAGGTTGAACGTGCACCCAGGAGTCCTCTGCCTGTCGTGCTCCAGCTCTGGTTATTTGCTTACCTTGGGTGACTCTCAATTTTCTGGTAGCTCTGTAACTCTATTACAAATATTGGGTCACAGTGACAGGCTGCCCTTCTTGGGTATGTTGAGATCTAGAGCTAAAAAGAGTCCTTCACTTACAGAAAACTCATATTACAACTAATAACCTAAATCTCCTGTACACACAGACTCTGTATTAGGGACGTGTCTTATTTTTGCACAGCAAATAACAATTTAAAATAGCTCATTGAGTAATTTCTTAGATATTACGTTGGTTGCAAGAGCACTGAGTCACCCAGTCATGAGCCAAACCCTGATATTGTCCCCTCTCAGACCAGGGGGAGAGGAACAGACAGGCTGGGTGACTGGTTTTAACTGGCAATGACGTTGTAAACCTTTCCTTGTCTAAACGAGAACAGAATTGCTGAGAAGCTGTAGGTTATTTCTCACCTAATTCTCCCCTGCTAACACAGTTTGCCTGGATTCTCCAAACAGCTTGTAAGTTCTGTGGTTCAGGCACTGTGTTTTACAATGCTCTTTACCATGTTCTTGCCATGGGGTATTGTCTGAGTTCTGTGAATCTTGCTGCAATAAATACATTTGGAGCTTTGTTTTGAAGACACATCCAAACGTTTCCAAGATGCAGCACTGCACTGAGTCATGCTGACCAGAAGCAGGAATCGAAACTCAAAAATAAACCTGAGGGTTAAAGTTTTGCTGAAGAGCTGACCTGAGTTTCCCTGGAGGTGTCACACGGTCTGTGCCTGGCTCTGAGCTGCGTCACCCACTCCTGATTGAATCCCTCTGTACCAACACTTACAGCTGAAATTTAACACACCGACCTCCAGTTGATCCCAGGAATTGTATTATCCCATCATTTCCTAGTAAATTACAGGTTTTTTGCAGGAAGGCATTAAACTATCAGCTCTTTCTCATTATGGATTTCTCATAGGGCTTTTAGCTCCAAATGAGCTTTGAGGCCAACTAAATCTCCGATGGAGCTGCAGTTTCCTCTGCTGCATGAAATGAAAAGTGTAACTTCTGTACTATAATGTGAGAACAGGTGTGACTTTTTGGTGGGTTCAGCAGCACCAGGCAGGGATTGCTCAGCTGAGGTGGAAAGACTCAGCACTGCTAAATGGCAAATGGGCTCAGGCTCTGCAGCACTGATGGCATGATGAAAACATATCGACTGCAGTATGTCTAATGTTCACTTTCTCCTTTTCCTCCCCAGAATCACCCACAGGGGAATCTCAAGGTGTTTCTGACAGTCAAACTCTCCCTGAGTAATTACCAGGATGTTTCACCAAAGGAGACATGAATCTTTTCTGATCAGCCCTTGGCATCCTTATGATTCTGGGAGTATTTAAAAGGCAAGAAGCCCCAAATCTCCCCTTTAGGTTGTTCTTCATGACCAGCTGTTTGCACAGGCACCAAGACCCTTCATTCTGCTGGGCCTTTCCCCCACCTGACATCTCCCTCATCCCCTGGCTGGTGTTCCCACCATCCTGCATCCCAGACAGGATC
Organism: Xenops minutus; assembly: GCA_035221455.1. NCBI lineage: Eukaryota > Metazoa > Chordata > Aves > Passeriformes > Furnariidae > Xenops > Xenops minutus. Next base: position 2,629,028 of record JAWWEE010000055.1, on the reverse strand, counting down.
CAGCTGCTCCTGAATTAATGTTCAGGGATTTATTCCATCCCCGCTTCCTGTGGGCTTGGTGTGGTGTGGTGCCACCGAAATAAAGGTGGAAAGGTAGATGTGGTGTCTAATTTCGTGGTAACTGCTTATCCATCTTCATTAAAAACAGCTCTCTTTGAGAAATCAAGTGCCTCTGGCTCCTCAGCTTTGCCTTGAAGAGCTGTCTCCTTCCCTCCAGGGGCTTGATCGTTGCATTTTAAAAGCAGTTTTTCTTAAATCTAAAAGCAGAAATGAAAGTAAGTGCAATGGAGGGTTTTGCCTTCTGGAACCAGCTGAAAAGATTGATGAAATAACAGATACTTTAACAGAATGGCAAGTCTACCTGGCAGGAACCCCCATCCATTCAAAGGGCACAGCAGCAAGACTGACGCATTTTAAACACACTCCCAACTGGTTTGTCAGTAACAAATTAGACTTGTCACAGTCTCCAAACAGTTTTAGCGAGAACATTAACAATGTTAATGATCTATGGTCCCAGCAGGAGGGAGAAGTTGGAGTCTAGTTCCAGGAAAGCAGAGAATGACTTGCAATTGTTTTGTTCTTGAGACTGCAGGGTTTGGGTTTTTTGAAAAATAATATATATATAAAAATAAGCAATTGTTCTGTTTAGAAAGTTAGAGTAATTGCTGGTCATTATACCCTCGATCACATAATCATGTCAGCATATGCAGAACTTGACTCACTTGGTATCAAATCCCAAAAATGCACCAGCTCTTTCCAGAACAGTCAGAGAAGGGCGAGGAAGCCTCGGCACCACCTCTGGGTGCTGAGCTGGTGCCAGGAATTTTGGGCTTTGCACGAGTCCATGTGTGGGTTTTGATTTACAGAGCTGCATCAGACTGTGGACTGTGTGGTCACATGTGTGTCTGCATGTGAAAACAAGGGAAAAGGCAAGGTGAGTTGGTGTAAACTTTGGTGGAATTAGTGTTTAGTCTGTCTGGGTGCAGGTTTCTGCCAAGATTTTTCTTAGGAAATGCATGTGGAGTTTTTTTCCCCTACATTCAAATAATTATGAAGAAAAAAGTATTGGTTTAATGGATTAGTAGAGTTGTGGGAGTGTAGCCATGTAATGGAGATAAAAGTGTATTTTATTTGTTTCGAGCTTTCATGACAAACCATGTTCTTCAATATCCTTTGCTGTTTAAGAGCATTAATAAAACAGCTGTCCCTCAGTGGAGTGATGTCACTGAAAGGCTCTGAGATGCACACTGTAAGAGATGTCCTGTAGCTGTGATCCTTGCAGGACCACCCCCAACCTGCTGCAGGAGGAAATGTATGGTTTTATGCATTGCTGCCTTTGAAAGTCTCGAGCCTGTCATTGGGATTTGACAAGACTGTTTGCCCCTGGTCCAAATCGTTCTGAAGCCACTGGAAAGATCTGTGCTGACTGCAGCAGATTTTGAGTCAGACCCTTTAATTAAAATAATGAAGACCAAAAAATAAGGGCAGAGAACTTGTGTGTTGCTGAGGAGAAAAGGAGGAAAGAGTCCAAGAAAGCCAACTCTAAACCCAGCCCCTATTCCCTCACACCCCATCCAAGTGGAATCCCTCACACTCCTGCTCAGAGACAAGAAATGTTATAGCTGAGGAAAAGTGACAAGTGCCATTCCCAAAGGACACAAAATATATCTTTACACATGACAAGCAGTTAACAATATGGATAGCATCTGCCTGGGCTTTTATCTTGATTTAAATTTGTTTCCCATTCACTGGGCTCAATTGCAGGAGAATGATATTGAAATGTGCAGGAACCACTAGGCACAAATTTTATTACCACCTCTGTGGTGCTCCCACTGTAAAGAGAGATGTTTATGAGTGAAAAAGATCACAGGATACTTAGTCACCTCCAATATTTCCAGTCCAGACTGGGAGAAGTAATTGATTTTCTAATAGCAGAGGAAATTCGAGGCTGGAGGTGCAGTGTTGTGTTCTAGCCCGTGTCTGGCTGATGTGATTTCCCCCATCAGGAGTCACTGCTGTGCACAGAGAGGCTGCCCAGCAGGATCCCTGCAGCTCATACAGCCCTCCTGGGGCTCTGCAGACACTCCACTCCTTGACAAACACATTCCTGTTCCCTGCAGCTTTGGCTGGAACACTGGGCAGTGCATTGGGGGGGATTTATCTTCACAGACACAAACAACTCCTGTCCTTCAGAGAGATTCCCTGTCTTGGCCAAAGCTGCCAGTCAGGAGAAGGAGCCTTCTGCCTTTACTGGCTGGTTTCTGTGGCTGGGCCACAGTCTCAAAAGGTGTGTTTCTGCTTTTATTCTGAATTATTGGTATTCATGCATGGAAGGTATACATGGCACGTGCCAGAAGAAACCACAGCTCGACAGTGTTCAAACAGATTGGGAAAGGGCTTCATCTGAATTTCAAAGGGCTTTGGGTCTGCTCTCCTGTGAACTGCATCAAAAATGCAGTTTGGGTCAGTAATGTTTACAATTTTTCATAATGTTTATCCTGAATTTTTGCTCATTCCCTGTCACTTTGCTGTCAGTTTGAAGCCTGAGAATGCCCAGGTACTGCTCATTTCACTGTGCAGAGTTATCACACCGAGTCTCTGAGGACCAAAAGGGAAAAAAAGGAAAAGCATATGGTAATAATGTCCTGTAGTTATTTTGAGTTTCTAAATTACAAAATACAGTCTGGGCAATCTGATCCAGTGTGTACTCACGAGGAGGTCATTTGGCTCAAAATGGGAACTTTTGGGTTCCAGCCTTGCAGACAGAGCAGCTCCATGGGCTCTGCCTGTTCATCTGTGGGACTTGCAGGGAAATGGGAACATCCTTCTTTGCAGGTGCCTCCAGAGCAGCTGCACTCACTCCTGAGAGCTTGCTGCAGTCTCAGTGCTGTGGGGCTCACTGGTCTGTGTATCCCTGTCCCATCTGGCCATGCAATCCCACCACATTCCTGCTGGAATTCATTCCCACCATTCATTCCTGCTGCTCTTCATTGCCTGGGTTAACCCCAGCCTGTTCTCGCTGCTCGCAGCTTTATGGAGGCAGCTGGAAAGTTCTGCCACTGCTCCCTCTGCTTGCACCAAGGAATCTGCATTTCCCACTCCAGAAAGACTTGATAACAGGCTGGTTTTATATTCCAAGCCAGATTCCTGCATTCTGTAGAATCCTGTGAATTTAACCACATCACAAATATGTGAGTAAGGGGATGTGCAAAAAGTTATACCAACTCTTCCTGAGCATCTCCCTGCATGTCACTGATAATGCAAAGAGAACTTTGGGAAGGCAAATAATGTGGCAGTTTTAATTCTTCTCTTTTTTTTCTTTTCTTCTTTTTTCCTTATGAGTGGTTGGTCTACATGGAGGAGTAAAGTTGAATATATACAGAAAGGTGTGAGGAAAACCATTAAAGTAAAGCAGAAGGAATGAGTTCTAGGTGTTGGGCAGCCCCAAGTCAGGGGCAATACATCTCAAATGAAAATCCTCTGAGCTCTGACAGTGTTGAAACCTTGACAGATTCTGGAGTTGAGCTGAAAACCTTCCAACAGAACAAAACAGATGAAAAAATGGAGTAAGGCTGACAAAACATTTTTTCTTTATTTTCTGAGCTGCTTTCCCACAGTCTGATTTCCAAAGAGCTCTGGTGACACAAGTGCAGCAGCTGGAGATGAGAGGTTTTTAAATCAACCTTCAGAGATACACAGTTTATACTGGTAAAATAATTATTCTTCAAAGATTCCTGAAAAATAGTGTTTAAGGTGTTTAATGATTAAAAAACCTGATGTCCTTGACTATAAGTTAGATGAAAGAACTGCCAGGGACCTTAATGCAGTGAAATGCTAAACATAAAGGCAGCAATAATGATCAAGCCCGAGGTGATTACATTCTCTAATTAGAGCACATGTATCATTTAGGCATGTTAATCTTTGTCTGTCTAAGGCACTTTGGTAAGACTAACCTATATCCACTGCAAGCTACTTTGATCATTGCATCAGCACATGGAGCAGGAAGAACATTCCACGTGTTTGGAGTCTCCCAAGCAAACTCTGAAGCTCCACAGAGCGCTGGGACTCACCTTTGCAGGTGCCCCTGAGTGGACCAAGAGCCCAGTTCCCACCATGGCTCACCTTGCTGGTTTGGGCCCCCTTGAGTGTTTGCAGCAGCATCTCAGAGGCAGAGAAGGGGTGTGTGAAATAAGGACTGCCCCAAGCAGTGAGCTTGGTGTCAAACACCTGCTCTGTGCCATTCTGGATGGGAAAAAAAATTAAAAATCTGAGAATGAAGTCCTACAGCTGCAATCCCAGCTGCAGGGTCAGTGTGTCCCCATGGCTGTGACTCCCCAGATTAACTGAGTTGTGTCTCTTTGTGAGAGCTGAGGATCTGAGACGTGGATTTTGGTTCCAAGGCTGAAGTAATTGAGAGGCCTGACCAAAAACAAAACAAAACCAAAGCATACAAACAAAAATATTTATCAGTGGTGCTTTACTGTCCCTTGGACGTGTCCTATGCAGTGACCAGGTGGGATTCTGCTCCAGCAAGTCTTGGTGACTGTGCATCACAGCCCCTGCCCCTGAAAGCCCCTGTGCTGCTCCTGATCCCTCTGCACAGGCAACAGGAGGCTCTGGCAGCACAGGAGAAGCAGCAGGGCTGGCAATGGGATCTGCAGTTCCTGGTGCATTGTGCAATCCTGGGGATTGTGCAGTATTGTTATTTAACAAGCTGGGTTTTGGCAAAGTGGGGTCAAAGAGGAACACAGGAGAAATAATAAGGGGTTACAATACATTCTATGGCACTATTTTTCATACTTGTATATACTTGTGGATTGAAATCTGATTCTTAATGTGACTGCCCTCCTGCCCTCTCCCACTCCAGCTCGGTGATGATGATACTCATTGTGTTAATTTTGATTGCTGAGAGGTTTCAATGGAGTAATTTACTCTAAACTGGAGATACTTAAGCACAGACTCATCTTCATCTGTGGGAGATTGTTTTAAACACAAAGGAACTGATGGCTCTGCATCCCTTACCCTTCTTGTTCCCACTTGAAGCTCCCCCTTCTCCCTGTCTCCCAGAAGGGACACAGATTGCACCTGAAGAAGGACTTGCCTCAATCCAGTTGTGGCTTGAACTGGAGCTTTCATTGCTAGAGCTCAAATGGGGCAAAACCCTGGCAGAGAGTGGCACAGCAGCGAGGTGGGCAAGGATGAAGCCTTGAGATGATAATAGAAGTAGGAACCCGCTGAAACAACAAATGGCAAAAAGAGCTACCTGGATTTCCCTGAGCCTGGACAGGGTTTTGTGAGGGAGGTTGGATGGCAGAGCAGTGTCAGTGCTGGTGGAGGGCAGAGCTGAGGGGCTGGGAGCCTTGGGACATGGAGATTTAAATCCCACCCACCTGCAGAGCTCCTGCTGGACTTTGGGGAGAAACAGAAGAATCCTGAACTACTCCTTTTGTTTCACCTCCCTGTCTGGCTAAAGGGGGATGTGAGGAGGGCTCTGCAAAGGACTGACCAGGCAAACAGCCCATTTCAGACTCCTCAGTCACATCCTCCTCCTCCTCCTCCCTCCCAGATTATGCATTGCATGGTCAGAGGTTTGTGAAATATAGGAATTGTCTTGGAGTAGATCCCAGTGCTGCCATGCCCTTGATTTCTCTAGGATACCTGTGTGTGTGTGTGTGTGTGTGTTCAGTGAAGGACAGTGAACTCTGCTTTAAACTGAGACTAATTCACTGCAAAGCTTTTGTGCCCAGCTGCCAGAAGACAGTCCCAGCTCTGGTGGATTTACCTCTGAACAGGAATCACAGAACAAGCCCTTTGGCACACACTCTTTTCTCCCAGCATATGGGTTTTGTGCTCTCATCAGACACGAGAGGCCCCATAAGGTACAACATGACTTCCAAATCAGCGTGATTGAGACAATCAGGCTGGTTGCATAAGGCTGTTAAGAGAATTCTTCATTAATCTCAAGTATCCCTCGGTGATGAACGCTGTGGGATAAGAGTTTTTGAAGGCCAACAGCAAGCAGAGCTTGGAGACTGATAGGCTGTATCAGGAATCAGTGTGGGGAGGGAGAACAAGGCCAGAGAGACAAACAAGTGCATGAGAAAATTATCTGAGAATGCTGACAAAATGCAGAGGTCAAAGGGAGGAACAAGTCCAAGAGCAAGCTCTTGTCCCCTGTAATTGCTCCATCACCAGTGGATCTGAATTTTGTCATACTGGAGATCACTCTGTTGTTTTCTTTTGTGAACCCTGAGATATTTTCTTGCTTTTATGCAAATTTGCCAGCCTGGGCCTTAGGAGGGGGGGTGTGTGCACTCATACCAGGCAGAATAATGGCCTTTCTGGGAAGATATTTGTGGATTATTTCACTCCTGCTGCAGGTGGCATCAAGATGAGAGACCTTGGCTATCGTGCTGTCAATTTGTTTAATGATTATTAGAGGAGCAGGTGATTTCTATTGAAGGGAATTGACAGACTGTCCATTAGCTATAGGTGCATGTTTATTAAATTGGAAGCCTGGAGCAAGCAGCCCGGCTCATTTGCTTCCAGATTCCAGAGGGATCTGTTTTATTTTGCACCTGGAAGGTTTGGAGCACAGCAGCACACGTGTTCACTTCCACCCCAAGTGGAAGGAGGCTGGGAGCTGCAATATGTGCTTCTTGGTTTAATTCCTTATCTTCTCACCTAGATTGGCTTTGAAGCAGAGAGAGGACATAAGGATTTAATCTCCAAGCACAAACCCTTTGTCTCTTCCATCTCTGTGTGTGTCTCCACATAATAGAAAGATGGGCAATTTCCTCCAGACCCATTTATCCCAGTGCTCTGGGACTGCTGGTAGCCAGCTGCTTCAGTGGGAGAGGTAAGCTCTCTCCAGAATGAGCAATTACAGGAGAATCTACCCAAAGGAGACATTTATTTGGAGTCCCCACCAGCCATTGGTTTATGCTCTGAAGCAGCAGAATTTATCTTTCTCTTTAATCCAGGCTAATGTGACTGTGGATGTTCTCATTACCCAGAGAGAAGTTTAATCCTTTCAGGAAATGTCTCCCCAATTCAATGCATCTGTTATCCTCCTTTCCTCTCAGTCAAACTGGTGCACTTTCAAATCAAATCTTTCCTTTCACAGATCTAATGTAATAAGCTCCCCACTCCATCCACCCCCATTAGCCAGATCTTCTCTGGGATAGTGGTTCTGGGTCTGGTGTCTGCAGATCAAAGAGGATGCTGAAAAATTGGAAGGGTTCATAAAAGAGCCACATAAATGATTCAGAGGCTGGGAAACATCTGTCTAGTGAAAGTGAGCTTGAGCCATTTAGGCTCTCAAAGAGGAAATAAAGAGGAGGCTCCATCACAGTGTGCAAGCACAAACACAGGGAAGATGACTTCTTATAATGGATGGCTCCACTAGCCAGCAGGAAAATATACAGTGAAATGTGGCTGGAAGGTCAGGATTCAGCTTTCATTTGAAGCTGGAGCTGCCACGAGAGCTGGGAAAAGTAGATATGTTTTCAGGGTAAGATAATTAGCTGTCGGAGGAATGCACCATCAGAGTAACAAATTAGGAAAATCCTGAACATGAGCCTGATTTAGGAGATCTGTAACGCTCTGATGAAAGGCATTCTTTTATTCTACTGATTAGAGACTGGGCTAATGGTGTGTCACAGTGGGCACTGGACTCTCCTCTTGGGGACAGCACCTGAGCAGGGTGGCTGCAGGAGGGGAGCAGCTTAAACCAGCCTTCTGTGCCAGAGAACTCTGAACTCAGTGCAGCCCAAACTGCAGTTCAGTCAAGTTAAGGAAAATGAATGTCCCCTCCCTGTTGCCCTCTCCATCCCTCATCCACGTGTCTGTCCCTGTAAAGGCAGGGTGATGTCCTGCTGCCTGCTGACACATCACTGTGTGTTTGCAGCTCTGGGCTCCTGCTGAGCCCTGGAAATTTGGGAATGCTGCCACCCCTGCCCCACTGGCACAGCCATCCCACTCCTCTCCACCCCTTCTCCCTCAGGGAGCTTATTTTAAATTGTTTACCCAGGACATCCTGGAGCCTTAGATGAGCTGATTGCAATTCTGTCATCTTGGTCTCCAGGAAAACACGAGTGATGCCTCTTGTCAGCTGTGACCTCACCATTCCAAACACCCTACTGGTCCCAGTCACTGCCAGTCCCCTCTGCTGCTCAGCAAGGGAGGAAAGAGAAGGTCAGACATTAAATATTGCTGCATTTAAAGGCTGCAATAACAGATCCTATCCCTCCCTGCCAGCTATTTGCTGGGCTATTATTTCACCATTCTTCTGTTTTTTCTTTTTTTTTCTTTTTTTTTTTTTTTTTTTCTGGGCACATGTTTTTCCCAATTGAGGCAAAATCACTGCTTCCATACTCAGCTGGCCTGATTGCCTGAAGAAGAGTCTGATTGCATTATTCATCTGCAGTGCTCATAAAAGGCTTCAAAACTCTCAACTAGACCTAAAGCTTTTGATGACATTCTGTTTCAGTAGGAAGGAGGAAGATACTGTCTGAACCAGTGGCATCTGGTGGCACTGCCACCCCCCCAGCTGTGGCAGGACCAGCGTGGGGCACCATGAAGTGTTGCTTGGAGAGGGCAGAGCCAGGGAGAGGCCTTGCTGTGCTGTGCTGTCTTGTTTTTCCCTTTGTCCAAGGCTGCTGAGATGCTGAGCAGCAAATTGATCTCACATCCTGGTACACAAAGGCAAACTCCAGGGAAATGCTGCCACCTGCGGGCATGAAGCTCAGGTATCCCAGCCCTGTCACCCTTAGACACTCTGCCTTAGTTTGTTAAAGCCCTCCTGATTAGAAAGTTTATTAAACTAGAAAGAGGGTAACCCAGTGAAATGGAGACAGCAGGGAAAGGCCATGCTGGGCTTCACCACTGACAAGGGGGAAATTAGAGACAAAAGTTTTCTGGAGTTGTTTTTCAGGGTTGTAGAACAGCCTTTTCCCCATGGTCCAGTCTGAGCAAGGATGGGGTTGATTGTGCTGGAAATAAACCCAGCACCAAAAGATCTGTGAGCTTTGACCCTGGTCCTCTCTGGGGGGTTCTGGAGAGGGTATTGGTGGCTCTGGGGATACCACAGGGATGGGTCACGAGCCACAGCCAGGGCACTTTTGTACCTGCCTGCGTGGGAATTTGCAGGGCTGAAGGGCTCCTTCCTTGTGCCACTCCAAGTGGCCTCCAACAAGTGTCACAGGCCAGTTCCCTGGGCTCCAGGGAGGGCTCCCCATCCTCATCCTCATCCTCATCCTCATCCTCATCCTCATCCTCATCCTCATCCTCATCCTCATCCTCATCCTCA